>JAVTVY010014883.1:0-64298 GCA_036873755.1 Hanleya hanleyi
CAATTATAATAATATTAATAAAAAATCAATATAATGAAAAATAAAACAAATCGACTTGAAAAAAAAAAGAAATTAAAAATATACCAGACAAATGTGCGTTGTACCGAAAATAATATAACTATCACACTTTGAACCCGGGCATACAGTGTCCCACTTATCATGTTTATCCCTCAGTTTCGTTCTCTAAAATTATATGCACTATACAGCTCAAATTACAAACGCGGAAGTTCTACAAGGGTCCGTGTGACACGTAACAAAGTCGACCAATTACTAAAAAAAAACCATGAAGTACGCCCAGACAAAAAAGGGCGCAAAAACATAAGGTATAATATTGAATGGAACTTTTCGTAAATATATATATTTATGCCACCTCATACCACGTTATTTTTTGTCGTGAACTGCTGCTATTTTGATTTAAAATGCCAATCAAATTTATCTTTCACAAGTTGAAGAATAGAAAAAATGGAAAATTGAACGCCCAGTATCGTTTTGCCTTTGTGGGGCATATATAAGACACATAGACGCCCAATAAAATGTAACAATTTTAATAGTAGAGTCGAGAGATGAGTAGTGTTCCCATTTTCCCCCAATGCCTTCAAGTTTCTTTCAGGCATAAATAACTGAACCAGCCGGCCAGTCCAGTAACCTTACACGCGGAGCTCAAGGGGGGTCGCCTATGTGTGGATCGATATACCTTGTATATGTGTGGATCGATATACATATCGAGTTGTACGTACATGTACGACCTACCTTTTCATACATGCCGCTCTCTGCCCATTTACTGTAATATTCTGCCATTTCTTCTTTCGATATGCCCGGTCTGTGGGCGCCATAATTAGCGCTGTAGGCGGAATTGTCTCTCTCAGCTGCCATCCTCAGTATTCTAGTCTCTATTCCTGTGTTAAAAGTAATACTGACTATGTATTCAGGTTGTTACTGTATACCAAGGTAAGGTGTAGACGACGAAGTAACCATAAATTGGGACGGTGACGACTCACTTCGCTTACCTGAATGACTAGGCGAAGGCATAAAGGCATCATGTGACATCTCGTATTTCCATGCAGTTCACAAGCATCCAATGTAATCATGCTTCGTGTCTTAGCTACGGAACCGCGAAGGGGACATACTGAATATGTTTTTAATTTCTCCCGAAATAATATCGGGGGAAAATAATTTACCCCGAGACAATTATCTATGGGGAAATTCAGGATTGGTCGCATTATGTCGGAAGAAATTATCTCGGGGAATATTAATCCTCGTGATAATTGACCAGTCGTGACTGTCCCAATAGATAATTATCTCGGGGTAAATTATTTCCCCCCCGAAATAATTGACCAATATAGATTTTCCCTTAGATATTATCTCGGGGTAATCTTTCGGAGAAAAAAAAAAAATATATTAACTATGTCCCGTCCACGGTTCCGTACTTAGCTGACTATATTACTCTATCTAAATATATTTTATCACGGAGTCTCAATACATATCTAATCAAACCACCAGCTTTGTAAAGATACCCCATACCACCTATTCTCCACTTCCCTCCCCAAACCATGGTCCGTCATTCGGAAGTGGCGGGGGGATATTTTTGAGCCTAGGCCATTCACAATTTTACGGAATTGACTGACTCAGAAATTTCAATTGGTGAGTTTATAGTTTTCGATTTGTCACGCCTTCTTTGCGATGGTATAGCTTACCGATGTCATGAATCCCATTTCAGTGCGATATTTATTTCCACTCACTATTTAGGCCAGTATGGCTGACTGATCCTGATTCAGATGGTTGACATTATTGATCAAGATATAATTTTCGTAGAAATGCCTTTCTGAATGAATGGGTGACTGAGTTAGGGTTTAACGTCGCGTTCAGCTTTATTTCGACCATAAAGCGACGATACAACTCACTACTATATGATTAACTGGATATGTGCGACTATCTATTACAGCCATCATGTAGATGAAATTAATCTTCCCCTCGTGGCAACAGACATGGTACAAAACGCATGCTGCTCACCCACTTGGGAGCACTTTCTGAATGAAATGAAACATTTGTCAGCTTATGTTGGTATACGCTTATCCTACTATAATTATACATTTATCAGTTTATGTTGGTATACACTTATCCTACTATAATTATGCATTTATCAGCTTGTGTTGGTATACACTTATCCTACTATAATTATACAGTTATCAGCTTGTGCTGGTATACACTTATCCTACTATAATTATACATTGATCATCTTGTGTTGGTATACACTTATCCTACTATAATTATACATTTATCAGCTTGTGTTGGTATACACTTATCCGACTATAATTATACATTTATCAGCTTGTATTGGTATACACTTATCCTACTATAATTATACATTTATCAGCTTGTGTTGGTATACACTTATCCTACTATAATTATACATTTATCAGCTTAGGTTGGTATACACTTATCCTACTATAATTATACATTGATCAGCTTGTGTTGGTATACATTTATCCTACTATAATTATCCATTTATCAGCTTGTTTTGGTATACACTTATCCTACTATAATTATACATTTATCAGCTGGTGTTGGTATACGCTTATCCTACTATAATTATACATTTATCAGCTTGTGTTGGTATACACTTATCCTACTATAATTATACATTTATCAGCTTGTGTTAGTATACCCTTATCCTACTATAATTATACATTTATCAGCTTGTGTTGGTATACACTTATCCTACTATAATTATACATTTATCAGCTTGTGTTGGTATACGCTTATCCTACTATAATTATACATTGATCAGCTTGTGTTGGTATACACTTATCCTACTATAATTATACATTTATCAGCTTGTGTTAGTATACCCTTATCCTACTATAATTATACATTGATCATCTTGTGTTGGTATACACCTATCCTACTATAATTATACATTTATCAGCTTGTGTTGGTATACACTTATCCTACTATAAATATACATTTATCAGCTTGTGTTGGTATACACTTATCCTACTATAATTATACATTTATCAGCTGATGTTGGTATACACTTATCCTACTATAATTATACATTTATCAGCTTGTGTTGGTATACACTTATCCTACTATAATTATACATTTATCAGCTGATGTGGGTATACACTTATCCTACTATAATTATACAGTTATCAGCTTATGTTGGTATACACTTATCCTATTATAATTTCAGTAACCGTCTCTCTTCCTTTTTTTGTTTGTGTGTTTATCCGTTCTGTACGGGCTTTGGAGGAAATGTGAGGAAACTGCGTTAGCACATTATTTGGGATATACTATGGGCAATCTAAAAAAATGAAAAGGGCATTCGATGATCATTGGGCGCCAGATTTTTTTCATTTTGGACAAGAGGCCGTGAAATCGCTATCAGGATGGTGCAGCAGGATAGCTTTGGAATTGGGGAAAATAACTTAAAACAAAGGGGATGGTACGATAAGGTGACATTTTGATCGCCTATACGTGGTGCCGTTGAAATCGAAAAAAAAAAAAAAATAATAATAATAATAAAAAAATAATTGTGTCTTAATGTAACGGCATGAAGTTGTATGTACACAATATGTGAAAGTTCTAGCTTGACTGTATTATGACATGAAATTGAATCCGCAACATGTGCTATTTCGTGACTCGTCTTCATCGAGTCATTTAAACTCACATTTAAACACGAAGGACCTATTGAACCAAACGTCATTTAACGCGGTGGCATTGTATCTCCACTGCTGGAAAATCTTTTTAGTCCAAGGGGTTCTTCGTGTCTAAATGTGTGTTTAAATGACTCGAATAAGACCCTTTTAACGAAATAGCACATGTTGTGGATTTCAATTTCTTGTCATAGCCATAACCATAACACAATCGAGCTAGAAATTTCAAATATTGTATGCATATATTGTAACGGGTTACACCCGTATTTTTTTTGACATTCATTAAACAATAAGCAGATTATTATAATTGGAATGAAGACTGCCATTGTACATCGATTTGTTTGATTGAAGGTTTTCGTCGTTGAGTTGACACTTGTTGTTGTTGTTGTAAATTGGTTTGTTACGTGGTGGTGAATATTTACCTCCCGAGCCTGCAATTTTGTATAAATCTTACGCAGTAAACCTCTCTGGATGTTGAAGGAAATGCCTTGATGACGGATCGTTCATACCTCCATGGAAATTATCTATTTTATTGCTCGAAAGTTGCACAACTTTCCGTCGAAGATTTCGCCATCTCGCCCGGCTGAAAGCGAGTTGTCAAGCTAGCACGTGCGCTTTTGGAGGCGCGACGACGAATATGCATTTGATTGGCTGATGCTCTGCGGTCGAAGGTCACGCCAGCAGACTATAAATAGCGAGTCAAACGAAGGCTCGGGGGCTCATTTCTAAAATGATGCCCATGGACGAAGTTGTTCCCCATATTTTCCGCTTCGATGAGAGATGGGGGGAGATGACCGATCTTATTGAATAATAAATGCCACCGGCGATGATTGATGTAACTGAACAGTAGTTGTACTATCCGCCACCGAGCCGACACCAACACCTGTTCATTGTTTGCACAACATCGTCCGGTCAAGGCTTTTGTTCAGATGCCGATTTCTGATGACGGGACGACCTCAGATGGAGAAGAACATATAATTGAATTACTTTTATTTTGGAACCTGGAAATTAGAGGACTCTAAGAGGGATTTCGCCACACAAGGCTTGGACTACACCAGATCCGGTGGTAGGTTACATCTGGCTAGTATTTTCCCCACCGAGTACGGTGGTTGAGAACTTTACTTCGACCAGTTGACCTATCACCACCAGATTCGGTGGTAATTCACACACATACAAGGAAAACTCACCTTTACACCAGATCCGGTGGTAGGACACATCTGGCTAGTATTTTCCCCACCGAGTACGGTACTTGAGAACTTTACTTCGACCAATTGACCTATCACCACCAGATTCGGTGGTAAATCACACTCTCAGGCATAACTCATCAGTACACCAGATCCGGTGGTAGTTACATCTGGCTAGTATTTTCCCCACCGAGTACGGTGGTTGAGAACTTTACTTCGACCAGTTGACCTATCACCACCAGATTCGGTGGTAATTCCCACACTCTCAGGCATAACTCATCATTACACCAGATCCGGTGGTGCTATAACTGACAATTCTGGGATGAGATGAATGGACTACCCTGGACCATTGATACAGTGAGAAGACGCAAAGTGACAATATTAACAAAGTCATACATCCGTTTTACGGTGTATTTATTTATCGGTATGGAGAATAAAATCGTTCCCGTTATATTTTAACCTGAATACAATCTCTGTTTTCTATGAGTCTGTGTTTTGCATGCTTATCACTGTCTGGTACGAATCCGGTCGATGGTTTACAGAGTACCTAACTCTGATGTGATATTCTACCTCACCCGAATTATACCGCCTCCGAAGAGTATAATTGCAGCACTAGTGAGAAACACTGGGTGCATGGGGTAGACTGTTACATTTGGTGGCAGCGGTAAAGGATACTAGTACTAGAGACTGCAGTACTGTTACATTTTGGCGGTAACGGATATTTGAGACAGTACCAGTGTTACATTTGGTGCAACAATACCGGATATAAAATTATTACCAAGACAGTGATATCAGGTTGAACACACGAGACTCTAACAGAGATTTATTCTCCATACTTGAAAATGGATGATTCAAATACTGTGACATTCAAGTCAGGAGACTTGGGTGGTGAAATACCTGAAGATCGTAGTGATACAGCCTTTGGCCCGCAACTGGAAAATATTGGCATGATCAATGATCCTGATAGTGAAACTAGAATAAAAGAAGCTGTTTTGAATGAAATTGTGGATTTGATTGGACAATGGATGAATCAGATGACTGATTATCAGATCTCTATCCGGGATGAAATAAATCAGCTTAAACTTTCTTTTGAGAAAATGCTGGGAGACATATTGAGCGAAACAATCCGACAGATGTCTAAACTTCAGAAGCAAGTTACAGAACTACAGATACAAATACAGAAGCAGATCTGTCTTATTTCGGAGAAAATAAGCTGTGTTGAAAATGAAAGATTGAGCTTGATTGACGAGGCTGAATGTTTGGCGAAGGCGAGTGATGCGCTTTTGGTGTCGTCAAATAAAAACACAAATGACCCGAGACAACACTCTGATGCCATACACTTAACACCACAGATCAGGAAACAACCTATGCAGGAGGTTGCAAAATCAAAATCATATCTGGGGTGGGGGCACCTTAAAGACAACGATATTGTGGTTGCTGATCCAAAATCTGAAAATACACAAGTTTATGATGATCATATTGAATCGAAACATGAAGCTGGCCAGAATTCACCCTGCCTGGAACTTGAAGATAAAAATAAACGAGAACAACAGTTGGGAAATGACTTTATAGGAACAATTCCGGAGGCATCTGTGGAGAATGACAGAATTGGACATATCTCTACCGGTCATGGACCAACAACTTGGGATGGATGTGAAATCAAGGGTAGAGAACCAATGAAGTTTGCAGTTGCTGATTGCATTGGGCGAATTTCAGGTATCTCCATTGTGTGACAGATGTGAATATTGTTTAGTCACCACAACAGATGATTTTATACCCTTTGATGATTATGTTGGACTTTTCCTTCGTATTACTTGTTGAAAACTGTACATGGAGATATTACTGAAGACTTGTTACTTGTATGAACCTACTATGATGTAAAATGAGCCTGCATTGAAGATTTCCTCCTGTCACCTGGACATATTTGAAATCTTGAGTACTGTATACCGTTGGCTAAAGATGGGTGAATTACCTTGTTTTCCACCTGAGCGTAGGAAACGACATTGGTATTCAGCTGATGATGCTCTGAGAAATGTAAATGGAAGATGAATGGAATGGATATTTTTGAGGAAAATACTGAGGTATTGAATTTGAAGGTAGAAATTTTAATTCCAGAGATGATGAAATCCTCTGAGATAATGAAGCAGTTCCTGAATATATATAATATTGCTCAGCTGAGAATAGTGGACGTGGAAGTTGCAGAACAATTTGATTGAATTTGTTAGCCTATAATCACTCCTGGTAAGACTGCACAACGTGCATCTGTCAGATCCCAGTACTAGTGGTAATCTGATTCAGGTTGATGAGATGTATTAGGCACTGCAATACTTTGAGGAAACTGCATATCTCTCGTAATGCTGATCACTAGATGTTACAAGAAAGATAACACTAGATGCAGCACAGAGAGTACTCCTGGTGTCACACCCAAGAGCCTTGGCCATGGCAGGGTGATAGAATTACCAGATGACTTGATGTTTGATGTATGGTACCTGAAAGGACTGAAACAAAAGTTTCAAATTATGCATGAACTTTCACAGATGATGGAAAGGGTGCATGGATTGCTACATGTTGAGAACACATGAAACTAGCAAGTGACAAGAAGAAAGGTTGGAGATATACACATGTAGTATGGCAACACATATCTGCTGGCAGAGAAGTGTTAAGCCAAGAACTGCAATGACACTGGAAGGAAACTATGTGATGGCACAAAGTTAGTAACATATACTGTGTTCAGCTAATACCTAAACCTTCACACTGTGTGGTACATGGACCGAAACCATAATGCAGGAGCAAACGGCCCTAGTCTTGGTTTACAGTGGTATCTACCAAATCATGGTGGCAATTACTGCGAGGTGTACCCACTCCTGGTGATATTGTATCCAGAGAAGAGTGAACAGGAGTTGAGGACCGATGGATAATGCAAAATCACAGTGGCTTTATATGGAGACTGATTATGAAACTGTCAGCAAACATAGGACCAGGTCAGTTAGAGAGGGCAGGAATGGTGGTGAAAGAGCAAAATAAACTTGGTATTCACCCATATATCAAACTACTGATGACGGCTCCCAAAAGGGCAACGTAAACCAACTCAGTACTTAGGAGAACAGAGAATTTGACTACTTCTAGAAGAGAAGTTGACTTGAACAGGAAGATGGTCATGAGTTTGAGGACAGCTATGTATGCATACCAGAACTTTGCAGATGAAGAAGAACAGAAAATGACACACAGTGCATTACTCTGGTCCAATGTATTGTCAAGTCCGTGAATTCAGTACTGCCTATACAATGAGGTATAACGCTATGATCTCTGCATACATGAACTAAATTTGGTAATGGAATCCACATTTAGCCACATGCTATACTATAGGATGGAGAATCCTGCGGAGAAATTGAGCAATTGATTGTCATCGATTTAATGAATGTTTTTGCCAAAGCTGAATTTGGAGACCAAATTTTATGGAGGTGGGGGCAATGTAACGGGTTACACCCGTATTTTTTTTTGACATTCATTAAACAATAAGCAGATTATTATAATTGGATTGGAGACTGCCATTGTACATCGATTTGTTTGATTGAAGGTTTTCGTCGTTGAGTTGACACTTCATGACTTGTTGTTGTTGTTGTAAATTGGTTTGTTACGTCATGGTGAATATTTACCTCCCGAGCCTGCAATTTTGTATAAATCTTACGCAGTAAACCTCTCTGGATGTTGAAGGAAATGCCTTGATGACGGATCGTTCATACCTCCATGGAAATTATCTATTTTATTGCTCGAAAGTTGCACAACTTTCCGTCGAAGATTTCGCCATCTCGCCCAGCTGAAAGCGAGTTGTCAAGCTAGCACGTGCGCTTTTGGAGGAGCGACGACGAATATGCATTTGATTGGCTGATGTTATGCGGTCGAAGGTCACGCCAGCAGACTATAAATAGCGAGTCAAACGAAGGCTCGGGGGCTCATTTCCTAAAATGATGCCCATGGACGAAGTTGTTCCCGATATTTTCCTCTTCGATGAGAGATGGGGGGAGATGACCGATCTTATTGAATAATAAATGCCACCGGCGATGATTGATGTAACTGAACAGTAGTTGTACTATCCGCCACCGAGCCGATACCAACACATGTTCATTGTTTACACAACATCGTCCGTTCAAAGGCTGTATCATAACATTACGTCATTCCACCGTATACGGTTGAGCACATGTCGATTTCTGATGACGAGACGACCTCAGATGAAGACGAATATATAATTGAATTACTTTTATTCTTGGACCTGGAAATTATAGGACTCTAAGAGGGATTTCACCACACAAGGCTTGGACTACACCAGATCCGGTGGTAGGTTACATCTGGCTAGTATTTTCACCACCGAGTACGGTGGTTGAGAACTTTACTTCGACCAGTTGACCTATCACCACCAGATTCGGTGGTAATTCACACACATACAAGGAAAACTCACCTTTACACCAGATCCGGTGGTAGAACACATCTGGCTAGTATTTTTCCCACCGAGTACGGTGGTTGAGAACTTTACTTCGACCAGTTGACCTATCACCACCAGATTCGGTGGTAAATCATATACTCACAGTTATAACTCACCATTACACCAGATCCGGTGGTAGGTTACAGCTGGCTAGTATTTTCCCCACCGAGTACGGTGGTTGAGAACTTTACTTCGACCAGTTGACCTATCACCACCAGATTCGGTGGTAATTCCCACACTCTCAGGCATAACTCATCATTACACCAGATCCGGTGGTGCTATAACTGACCATTCTGGGATGAGATGAATGGACTACCCTGGACCATTGATACAGTGAGAAGACGCAAAGTGACAATATTAACAAAGTCATACATCCGTTTTACTGTGTATTTATTTATCGGTATGGAGAATAAAATCGTTCC
This sequence comes from Hanleya hanleyi, assembly GCA_036873755.1. Classification (NCBI taxonomy): domain Eukaryota; kingdom Metazoa; phylum Mollusca; class Polyplacophora; order Lepidopleurida; family Hanleyidae; genus Hanleya; species Hanleya hanleyi. Next base: position 9,743 of record JAVTVY010014883.1, read on the forward strand.
CGTTATATTTTAACCTGAATACAATCTCTGTTTTCTATGAGTCTGTGTTTTGCATGCTTATCACTGTCTGGTACGAATCCGGTCGATGGTTTACAGAGTACCTAACTCTGATGTGATATTCTACCTCACCCGAATTATACCGCCTCCGAAGAGTATAATTGCAGCACTAGTGAGATACACTGGGTGCATGGGGTAGACTGTTACAATATTTTCTACAAAAAATACATTAAAACACAATTATTTTTGGGATATTTTATTTTTCGATTTCAACCGCACAACGTATAGATGAAACTGTCGCGTTATCCTACGTTTACCATCTCCTTTATAAAGAGCACTAGGCGCACACAGGGGACCCGGGTAGTAAAATATTCATGCTGTAAACTGTGTGAGTACGTTATATATTACCTGTTGTGGAAATATGCTCAAAATCATAGTGTTATTACGGGGATCCCAGAAAGGATGGGATATGGAGAGTCAAAAGGGTATCGCAGGGAACCTGAATGTCCGGCCAGTTTAAGGTCACAGTTTTCATCGAACGATCGTCAGGATGGCTGTATGATCATTGGCTCAATTCCACATAACTAGGTACTTCAATACCAAATTATTAAGCTTCAATTATCTTGATAACTCTCACACAAATGTGTAGTAGGTGCCATGCGCTGTTAAGAACAAACAAGAAAACGTATGAAAAAATTGACTTCATGCTCAGTGGCGCCCCCTATACTCTGCAATAATTTCACTAAAAATGTTTCAATATATTTTGAACTCATGAGAAAAATACCCCTAGATACATCGGGTCAAACTTTTGTTGTTATAATTTAGCATACAACTGAACAGTCTTCCCATACTTACTAAAAGAACTTTGTAATTATTATTTTTTAATTGCATAATATGGATTAAACATCCAGAAATAGTGCTGTAGCGCCCGTGACGTTTTTTCTATAGGCCTAAATATTGATAAGCAATAAAATAACTGGATTGCAAAATTGTATGTTACTGATTTTTATTTTGAGTTGATAATCCCCAATGATATTATTCAGGTAACAATTTTCTGTTGTTTAATTAACCTGGTCGATTAGCGTCACGGGCGCTACAGTTTGTGTTGTAACGGGCGCTACGCTACATCTGTGTGCATGTGTAGCGCCCGTGACGATATTCATACAAAGCAGTTCAACCAGAAAAGCACTATGTGAATTCCAATTTTACAACAGTGTGGATTCAGTGGAGGAAAAGAGGTCACATACAAAATCTTAGGTCAAAGTCAGAAGGTCAAAGGTCACTATGACCCCCAATATCAGGACATTGTTAAAAAGCACAATTTGTTATGTCAGTACATATATTAAGGGGAGACGATAACTCCAAAATCGGGAAATTTTTATACATTGGGAGAGCAAGAGGAAGACAATATGTTGAATACCAAATTTAGGTCACGGTCAAAGTCACTGTGACCCCAAAATCAGGAAATTGTTAAGATTCACAATTTTTCTGTGTACCATTATTTACATTAAGGGGGGACAATATGCCATGTACCAAAATTTAGGTCAAGGACAAAGGTCAAGGTCACTGTGACCCCAAAATCGGGAAAATCATAAAAAATCAGACGGGATATTCATGTATACTAAAATGACGGACATATCCTGGATCGAACGATCTCAGGTTCTAAGAAAGTTAGAATATCTGACATTGGATGGTCGCAGCCATATTAACATGATTATTTTCAAAACAAACCCATCACAAAATTGGTTGACTTACCATGCAAGAGCAGATCTTCACTCTCCATTCTAATGTCTCTCATGTTAGCAGTAGTGTATATAGAGCAGTTAAAGTAACATTTCACCCGGATGTAACTATGACGTCACAACTGGTTGGTTTTGTAACGAGGCTTTTGATTGGTTGAATTGTAAGTGTGAGGTTGAATTTGATTGGTTGAGGTGTGGTCCCTGTTGTAAAGCAAGATGGTGGGTGTCGGCCCTGTTGTAAAGCAAGATGGCGGTGTGGTTCGGAGATGTTCGGGTGTGTTCGGTGTGGTTCGGAGCTGTTCGGAGAAGTTCGGGTGTGTTCGGGTGTGTTCGGGCCTGTTCGGGCATGGTGGAAAGCAAGATGTCGGTTGTCGGTGCTGTTGTAAAGCAAGATGGCGGTTGTCGTCCCTGTTGTAAAGGAAAATGGTGGTTGTGGGCCCTGTTGTAAAGCAAGATGTCGGAGTTGGTTCGTGAATGTTCGGGAATGGGGTGAAAAACATATAAAAGTAGGTGATTTTTAGTGAATGGGTTATAATCATTGGACTACTTTGGGAAGTTTTTCACTGACCTGATTTGCCTGCCTGCCTGCCTACCTGCCTGCCTGCCTGTCCAGCCAGCCAGTCATTCTGCTTGCCTACTTTGTATGAGTTGTGGATCCTGCGTGTACTTTTTTCCATTTTACCAGTGCAAATTCACCAGACTTTTACACGGTAGCAGTTCTTCACCAGCCTGAGCCCATAGTCAAGATGAATTCAGCCGACAAAGTCATCCTTCAAAAGAACCGTGTTCGCCTGGTTGATGAGATGCGGCATGCGGGGGCAATATGTGATGTGCTTATGGTTGATAAAATACTGCTGAAACAGGGTGTGGAAGATATCATAGCGGAGAACACTCCTTCACGACAAAACGAAGCTCTGCTCAATGCTCTAGTGCGTCGTGGTCCCTATGCATTTCTAGCGTTCGTGCATGCACTGAAGAAGACGGAAAATGTAGAATTGGCTGATCTACTTGAAATTCCCGTTGTAGTAGAAGAGGGTATCTTAGTTATGGATACTACCGAACAGCGTACAGCTACCAAACGTACGGACATGCACCCAGAGTGTGGTGTACCAGCCAAACGCGGTGCACGTGCCAAGCGAGGGTCCCGACTAACCCCTTTAGAAACACCTGAACCCGTTCTCCAGCCAGTGCCTGAGGCCATGGATGAGCAAAATGAAGAAGAGCAAGGGAAACAAGAAAAAGAAGAAGACCACATGGTGCAACTTCCTATGTCTGTGCAGTCCATTAATAACATTATCCAGCAGGCCTATGAGTCGGCTCACACGGATATATGGCAGCTTTCAGCTAATTTGACTGTCAGTGTGAAAGACGCACAAGTACATTTTAATGTACTGGCCTATATGGACAGACCCGCTAGGCGTATTGCCTTGTCTTCGCTGTGCTGGCAAAGACTGGAGACCGTTTATTATGCCGTGGATGCGGTGATTGGCGAACAGGCGGGTAACGAAGTGAAATTTTCTCTAGGTGAAGACATCTATGTGAGTGTTGGTTATTTCAACGACGACCTGCTGCTGCATATCCGTAAATGGAAAATGACGGCCGATACACAAGAGCTTGCTCCTTGTCCTCAGGGTGTCACTTTGAAAATACCGGTGTGGCGCAAGTTGCAGAGTGTGACAGCTGCAATTCGTCAAGCTTTGGATTACCAGGTGTCTCACACTATTTATCTGAAGTACATTGACACAGTTATGGCTCTGGTGAGACCTCGCGTTCGACAACTGCGTCTGGAAGCCTGTGCAGGGTGTTTCAACAACAGTCCCATAATAATGCATACGTGTATGGATATTAGTGTACCCTCACACGCGCTGATCACTGAAGCATTACGGATTGTGACCGAGGAGCAAATTGCCGTGGCATTGGAAGCTGCCTGCCCTCCTACCATTCCACGTGAAGAGATTACTACCTACATCTATGTACACCAGGGACGGAAAAACGATGAGGAGGTCAAGCAAGTCTTGTTGCGTAACTGGACAGTAGTACCGTTCCCTAATACGCGCTGATCATTGTGGTGAAAACGGAACTATTGAACCTTTTCATGAAAAAACATTTTCACACATTGACCTTATTCCTACACGTTAATTGAAGTGCCATTGATAGCGTATTATTATAAAATTCAACACTTTTTTCACTGTGGTGAAGACGAATTATTGAACATTTTCATGAAACCATTTTCACACATTTTACTCTATTCCTATACGTTCATTGAAGCGCCATTGATAGCGTATAATTATATTAAAATTCAATATTTTCAGTTTCACTGTTGTAAATACGTTCATTCTATTGTGTTAGTGTTGTTGTTGTATAAATATTGAACATTTTTTTTTTTTCAAGTTGAAAACATTCAGATAAACATGTTTGTTTCATTCTATTGTGTTAAATAAAAAAAAATTTCAAAAAAATTTAAAAAAATGCGTGTTAGTGTTCATTTAGTGGGGGAGCTGATGTTATATTTTTTGTGCTCAGTTAGAAGTTTCTCTTTCGAAGGAATGGGGTGGCCCTGAAAAGGGCCGTTGGAAAGTGTTACTACACTTGTTTTTTAGGAGCGGTAGATTTTCTTCACTCCGGCCACCTGCCTCCTGCAGACGGGACACTTTATTTTAAAATGCTGTTCGTCGGTTTCATTGCAGTGGCACTCATCTCCTGTACACGTTAGTGTCACCCAGCATTCTTCGCATACGCATAAATGTCCGCACGGAAATAGGGCGTACTCTGTTTCCTCGTTTGTACACACACTGCAGTTGGCTTTACTTAGTTCTTTATGCAGGTCTCTTTGTAGTTGAACCTTGACTCTGTCCATTTGACCCATGTCTTCTCTCATTTCGTTAATCTGTTCGTTTGCCAACGTCACCTGGTCGTTTAGGCGGGACACCTGGTCGTTGAGACGGGTTACCTCGGTCCAAGAGCATTGTTGTTGTTGTTGTTGTTGTTGTTGTTGTTGTTGTTGTTGTTCAGGTGGTAATGTTGTAGCTGGCGTCTCTGTTTCCGGTGTTGTTATAATTGGCGTTTGGGTAGCCGCTGTATTTCCTGGTGGTCTGTTACAGTTTAACCACTCTACGGTGGGCAGTTCTTCTTCGTCCGTGTCATCATTATTATCTTCATCCATAGCCGCCGTCACCTCTTGGTCTTGTTGTGCACTTTGTCGTCTCAACGTATCGGCAATATGACGTTGATGCACTCGCTGTAGGCTTGTAATAATCGTGACACCGCCATCCTCTTCATGTGTAATGACCTCCCTATGGTCTCTAGGATCCTCGAATACTAGTCTTCTTGTAGTCATGATGTATTATTGTGTATGAATGGTAATAACATTGATCGCGCTATATAGATGTCTAGGCACTCATGTTGTAAATCAACACGGTGGGTGTCGGCCCTGTTGTAAACCAACATGGCGGCGTGATTCGGAGATGTTCGGGGCAATGCAGTGTTATGATAAATGATTGTGTCTATTAATAGCATCACAGTTACACCGCATCGCTGATTGGTGGGTGTACCAAAATGTTTACACCGACGTCCGCGCGACCACCCTTCCTGGGTTAATTTACAATCCTGAGATTTTGCACGCGCAACCACCCTTCCTGGGTTAATTTTTTTTTGTCTTACGCGTCTAAAATGGATGAAATCATTAAAATAGTGGCTTAGTCTACTGCTAATTTTCTTAATTTTTAAATGCTACATCCCTGAGTTGCCCCCGTTCAATTTGAAATAATTTTTTATACTGACCTGGCATTTATTGCAAAATCGCACGCGATTAAAATTGTCAAAAGAAACACAAAATTTCTTGCAGCGTGCAGGTTTGGAGCCACCATTTCGCTGACGTCCGCGCGCTGTACGGTATAAATAGCAGTGTTTTTTATCTTGTTCATTCACAATTACATGATGTCTGAAATAATGGATATTGATGCAGTGATGAAAGACTTGCTGAGTGATAGTCACCTATCACTCTCACCGATGCAGAACACAAAATGGCTGGATGATATATTACAGCCCCCAGATGAACAACACTCACCGGTACCACAGCATGATGTCACTGCGCTGGAAAGTACACAACACCCACCGATAGAGGACCAATGGCTAGATGATATATTACAGCCCACCCTATTTACAGATCAACAAGAAGAACCGGTACTACAGCATGATGATGATGTCACCTCCCTGGAAAGTCCACGGTTTCAACAAATGCTCCAACATGTGTTCCAACACTATGATCAAGAAGAAGATATCCAAGTTCAACTGCTACCCGTCCCCGATCAGTTGGTACATCTGGAAGAAAAAAAAGCAGGACAAGAAGAAAAAGAAGAAGGCGTGGGAGGACAGGGAACGAAAATACAGCCAGAAGAGAAGGAGGAGGAGGAGGAGGAGGGGAAGGAGAAAAGCGTAGGAAGAAAAAGAAAAAGGAGTGAACAACAAAAACAAGAAATTGAACACCTGCATGACTACGCTACTACCATAAAAAGAAGACTGGCACCACCCGTAAAATGGACACCAGCCCGGTTTTTACGCTGTGTACAATGCGCTACACGTTTTGCAAAATATGCAATATTTCCCTGCGGCCACCAAGCCCTGTGTCTACGCTGTATGGACACCACACAGACCCACCCAAAAGACGACCCTATGTTCAATGATACACCCCTAGAGTGTATTTTTGTCACCATGGATTGTCCCGTGTGTACCCGGCGGCGGATAAATTTCTCCCCAATGATGTAAACCCTTACATCTCCAAAGGCCCTTTTCAGGGCCAACCATTCCTCCGAAAGAGGGACTTCTAACTCAGCACAAAAAAATAAAAAAACACCCAACTCCTGTACATGCACACACCTAAAGGTAACAATAGGTAAAAAAATAACACATGAATTTTTTTCCATGTTAAAAAACCCATTCCTATGTTTATACCATTAGAATTGTCCCTAAAAGAGTGGCGTGCACTGTATTTAATGCACATGTATGCCAGAATCCCTTGATTTGACACGAAAATTCACACTAACCAACTCCCATGTTAAATGATTGTGTCTATTAATAGCATCAAAGTGACATCGCAGCGCTGATTGGTGGGTGTACCAAAATGTTTACACCGACGTCCGCGCGACCACCCTTCCTGGGTTAATTTACAATCCTGAGATTTTGCAGATTGGTAATAATACTATATCAGAATATAGAGGCGAGTATCTGTTCCTATGTTAAATCATTGCACGTATTGAAATAACATTGAGGTTGGCCCTCAAAAGATTAGGTTGGCCCTGAAACCAGTGTTGACCAGAATCCCCTTGATTTGGTACATTCTCACACTAGCCAATTTCCAGGTTAAATGAGTGCGTGGAGAGTACCAAAATGTTTACGCCGACGTCCGCGTGACCACCCTTCCTGGGTTAATTTACAATCCTGAGATTTTGCAGATTGGTAATAATACTATATATATAGAATATAGAGGCGAGTACCCGTTCCTATGTTAAATCATTGCATGTATTGAAATAACATTGGAGGTTTGTCCCTGAAAAGGGCCGCGTGCACTGTATTTAATGCACATGTATGCCAGAATCCCATTGATTTGACACGAAAATTCACACTAGCAAATCCCATGTTAAATGATTGCGTCTATTAATAGAGTCGATAGTCGATGTGGAGAGTACCTAAAATGTTTACGCCGACGTCCGCGCGCCACCACCCTTCCTGGGTTAATTTTTTACAATCCGTTCACTGTGTCTATGTTTCAAGTAAGGAGATGGCCCTGAAAAGGGCCGTTGATAGGGGCAGGGATTGTGTTTTTTTTTGCGTGTTTGCAGATGGTTAATAATACTATAGAGGAGGAGAGGAGATTGTAGGATTTCAATTGAATGTGCCTTGTTTAGAAGTTCCTCTTTCGGAGGAATGGTTGGCCCTGAAAAGGGCCGTTGGATTGGTTGGCCCTGAAAAGGGCCGTTGGATTTTTTCCCCCACCGTCTTTACTCTTCCTCCAGGGGTATGAACAGGCTGCCAGGCACGTGTCTGTAGCGTCTCGCCGACGGCCCCGGTGTTATCGGCATGTCTTGTAGAAAGTTCGCCGGCGGTGGTATAATTTGGGGCATCTCCTCCTCCTCCTCCTTCTCATCCTCTAGTTCGAGTCGGTGTTGGCCTAATATATTCTCCAAAAAGTTAAGAAAATCCTGACCGTTCAGACCCGAGGGAGCAGCCGACATCAGGCCATGAAGCTGGGCCCACTTGTGTACAGTTAGGTCGATGTTTTCTTCGGCCCACGACTTCATGGCCTTCATCCAAAAGCTTTTTTCCCTTCTCCTCCTCCGTTGTTTTTCCATCACCGCCTTGGCTGCTCCTCGGGTGGTAGACATCTTGGCTCTGTTGTGATACATCTTTCTTCTCTCAAAGTGTGTTTGGAGTGACGCTATGCACGCTCCCGCTGGCTTTATACCGAAATACAGTAGTTTTTCATTGGTAGTTTGAATCACCGCCTACGGGTTTCATTGGTTCTTTTTAATGATGGCTGATTGGTTCTTTCAAAGACATTTCATTGGCTCTAATTGGCGCCAAAATCTCAACTCCCCACTCTTCCTGGGTTACGCCAGAATCTCTTCATTTTGCACGAAAATTCGCACTAGCCAATTCCCATGTTAAAATCATTGTGTGTATTAATAGCATCAGAGTGACACCGCATCGCTGATTGGTGGGTGTACCCAAATGTTTACACCGACGTCCGCGCGACCACCCTTCCTGGGTTACGCCACGAATCTCTTCATTTGCACGAAATTTCGCACTAGTCAATTCCTATGTTAAATGATTGCACGTATTGAAATAACATTGGAGGTTTGACCCTGAGAAGGGCCGCGTGGCGTGCATGCATCATGTTCTCATGAATATATAGTCTCTAACTTACGCCAGAATCCCTTGATTTTGGTACATTCTCACACTGGCCAATTTCCATGTTAAATGATTGCGTGGAAAGTACCAAAATGTTTACGCCTACGTCCGCGCGACCACCCTTCCTGGGTTAATTTACAATCCTGAGATTTTTGCAGATTGGTAATATACTGATGGATAAGAATATAGAGGCGAGTATCTGTTCCTATGTTAAATGATTGCATGTATTGAAATAACATTGGAGGTTTGCCCCTGAGAAGGGCCGCGTGAGGCTCTAATTGGCGCCAAAATCTCAACTCCCCATTCTTCCTGGGTTACGCCAGAATCTCTTCATTTTGCACGAAAATTCGCACTAGCCAATTCCCATGTTAAAATCATTGTGATTGTGTATTAATAGCATCAGAGTGACACCGCATCGCTGATTGGTGGGTGTACCAAAATGTTTACGCCGACGTCCGCACGACCACCCTTCCTGGGTTACGCCACAATCTCTTCATTTTGCACGAAATTTCGCACTAGTCAATTCCTATGTTAAATCATTGCATGTATTGAAATAACATTGGAGGTTTGACCCTGAGAAGGGCCGCGTGGCGTGCATGCATCATGTTCTCATGAATATATAGTCTCTAACTTACGCCAGAATCCCTTGATTTTGGTACATTCTCACACTGGCCAATTTCCATGTTAAATGATTGCGTGGAAAGTACCAAAATGTTTACGCCGACGTCCGCGCGACCACCCTTCCTGGGTTAATTTACAATCCTGAGATTTTTGCAGATTGGTAATATACTGATGGATAAGAATATAGAGGCGAGTATCCGTTCCTATGTTAAATCATTGCATGTATTGAAATAACATTGGGGTTTGCCCCTGAAAAGGGCCGCGTGGCGTGCAAGCATGATCATGAAGCCCTTGATTTTGGTACATTCTCACACTAGCCAATTCCCATGTTCAATGATTGCGTGGAGAGTACCCAAATGTTTACGCCGACGTCCGCGTGCCACCACCCTTCCTGGGTTAATTTACAATCCTGAGATTGTGCTATTTTTTTTGTCATACTGGTTAAATGATTGCATGTATTGAAATAACATGATGGTTGGCCCTGAAAAGGGTCGCGCGAGTCATACTCTCATTCACACATAGGCATGCACATGTATGCTATGCCTTGGAAAAAAAAAGTAATCCCCAAAGTGGATGAAGTACTATGTATAGGGTGCACAGAGGACTAGAGTGTCAGTGTTCCCTGAGAAAGTCAACACACCACAACCTCCAGTATGGGGCCTCGAAAAAACAAAAAAAGGGGTAGTCGATCGGAATCCACGTGGCGTACCACTGTCAACAAGGTGTTAACCGATTTATATTACAATCCTAGCAGTCCAGCCGCTTATAGCGCTGTGGCAGCGTTGGCTCGAGCTGCCCATTCGCAAGGCATTAATCGAACTGAAGTACGAGACTGGTTAAAAACCCAAGACACGTATAGTTTACATCGAGCAGCTCGACGACATTTTCGCCGTAACCGAGTGATCGTCGGAGGTGTAGACGCACAATGGCAAGCGGATTTGGTGGATATGAGTCGATTTGCTTCCCACAATGATGGATATCGGTACATGTTGACCTGTATCGATATTTTATCCAAGTACGCCTGGGTACTACCCGTTCGTACCAAAACAGGAGAGAATTTGATACGGGCATTCCAGCAGATTTTCAAGACGGGACGCAAACCCCTGTATTTGCAAACGGATGAAGGCACAGAATTTCTCAACCGACCCTTTCAAGCCTTTCTTAAGAAACAGAAAGTATTTTTCTTCCATACGTATAACGAGACCAAAGCCTCTGTGGTGGAACGATTCAATCGGACCTTCAAAGGGCGAATGTATAAGTATTTTACCGCCAAAAACACTCGACGCTACCTCGATGTACTACCGCAACTGGTGAAAGGGTACAATCGAGCCTATCATCGCAGTATCCAGCGAGCCCCCCTCGATGTGACAAAAGGCAACGAACATCAAGTGCGCCGTACGCTGTACCAGCAGCCATCATCATCATCATCATCATCACGCACGTCACCCCGTTACAAACGTGGAGATGTGGTACGCGTGAGTAAAGTGAAAGGACAATTTGAGAAAAGTTATTTGCCCAACTGGAGTGACGAGCACTTTGTCATTGTTCGCCATAAACCTCGACAGCCACACGTCTATCAACTGGAAGATTTACATGGCGAAACACTGCAAGGCACGTTTTATGAAGCCGAATTACAACCGGTGGTGAAAACACGGAAAGATTACTACACGGTGGAAAAGATTTTGAAAACGGAACGTCGACGGGGAATCCCCTATCATTTCGTCAAATGGCAAGGGTGGCCCAATTCGTTTAATTCCTGGGTATCCGGCCGTGACATGAAACGTCTATAAATTCTACCGCACATCACCAGCCTCCCTCAGTGTAGAGGGGGATACCATGGAGCGTGAACGTCTACCCTTAATGTTACAGACTCGAAAAGGCCAAGTCGGTACGCTGTTGTGTGCAGTAGTGCTTCTGGGTACCTTATTTGGAGGTGTGTTCTACGATTTGTCCTACCTGATATCCTGTTTTTCAACACTCAGTCGTCCAAGTGCTGCTCCACCGGTGCCTGAACGTCAAGTGCAATTACCCAACAGTACTACCACGATCACCAACCTCACCACGACGACTCGCCCTCCTACATCGCCGTTTTTTAAGCGTACTCCTCGACCTCACCGCCAGCCTGCCCCTACCACACCGTTTTTTAAGCGTACACCTCCACCACCTGACCGTCAGCCTGCCGTATCAACCCCTGAGACGACGACGACGACGACGACGGAACCTATCATCACCACACTCAGCCCTACCACACCACCGTCTAAGCGTACTACTCGACCTCACCACCGCCATCAACCTACCGGTGCCGTATCTACTCGCCGATTCGAACGTTTCCACTACACCATCACCCCCACACCTACCAACACGATTCACCTGGGCTCCGGTGAATCACGTTTACCACGGCAACGGTACCCACAACGGTACCCATTGGACTACGATCCCCGGTGGGATCCACGAGAACGCTGGTGGGCTTCTAATCGGCAAGCGCAAATCACCAAATAAGAAAAAATAAAAAAAAAAAAAACTATGGATCCTCGATGGCAGCATCCTTTCACGTGTCTCATCGCTGGACCGACAGCATCGGGAAAAACACACTTCGTTCAACGCCTCATCGAACACAGGGCAGCCCTGATTTCACCGCCTGTAGCTGGTATCCTGTGGTGTTATGGAGCTTGGCAACCCGCGTACGAGGCACTGGCCCGTGTCCCGGGACTCACCTTAGTGGAAGGCTTACCCCCTGAGGATACACCCCAAGACACGTTGGTAGTGGTGGACGATCTCATGACGGAAACGGACAGTCGAATCACCCGTCTCTTTACCAAAGGCAGCCATCATCGTCGGTTGAGCATTATCTACATCGTGCAGAATCTCTTCAGTAAGAACAAAGAGCACCGGAACATTAGTTTGAATGCTCAGTATGTGGTGTTATTCAAAAACCCCAGAGACGCCTCGCAAATTACCCATCTGGCCCAACAGATGTACCCTAAAAACACGGCCTTTGTACGAGAAGCCTTTGAAGATGCCACCCAACCCGCTCACGGCTATCTACTCATCGACTTGAAACAAGACACGCCCTCTACCCTTCGATTGCGTACTCACATTTTTCCCGACGAGATACAGACGGTGTACACTCCCAAATAAAAAAAATAAAAGAAGAAGACAAGCCACTCTAGCCATCACTCATCATGTCGGCACGGATACGCAGACACGCGCCCGCGCTCCGCGTACTCCGCAGCGCGCCACCGGAGGTGGGCCGGGCCCTGGTGCGCGGCGCGGAGCCCGAATTGGTACGGTGTTTGTGTGAAGTGGCCCATAATGTGTTAAAAGGCAATGTTCCCCTCAGTGCTGTACAGAAGGGGAACTTGCAACGGCACAAGGCAGGTCTCAGAACGTTAGTCAAGAAGACGGAGAGTTTAAAAAAAAAGAAACAGGTGTTACAGCGCGGTGGATTTCTCGGTGCACTCCTAGCTCCCTTAGCCGCTACTGTACTGGGTCCATTACTCGGCTCCATCTTGGGAGGAGGACGCTAACATTCCCCATGGAACATACGAAAAAAATGATGCTGGTCGACCCGCGATTGTTACAGAGTTTACAATCGCCCTATCCCGTGCCGGCCACCGTGCAACAACTCCAATCTCTGGATGAAGAAATGAATAATATACTGCAACAACGTGGACTCCCCGATCACGAGAAAATTCAACGCTACCATCATACACTGAACCGGTACCAGACGTTTATGGATCAATATAGAGGAGTAGGAAGTAGTACTAGTACTACACCACCACCACCACCACCACCACCACTACCCACACCCACAACCACAACAGCTGCTGCTCCATCACCTCAGCTGGAAGAAGAAGTGTTGAACAGTGTGCCTAAAGCCTACAAGACGCGGGCCCGTTTATTGTTGGACCGGGTGAAACAACATGCCGATATGGGTTGGAATGCGGAAGGAAAGCTACTGTTTCGAAACAAAGTGGTACCGGGGTCTCATATCACCGATTTGATCAACGATATGGTGCGTACTCGCAAACATTCCAACCCCCCGGGCTGGGAAGTGTTTGCTCAGGGCTTAAAAGACACGCACATCCCACAAGAATTGGTAGGCAATCCTAACCGTTGGGCCTTTATGGAGCAATCGAACACCCGACACCAACCATCACCACCACCAACACCACCACCACCACCACCACAATCCTCTTGGGAGCTCATGTCACCACCCAAAACACCAGCACGACGATTTGGACGTTTCAAGTCATTGCCACAACGCCGAGTGGGCACCCCCCGCCAGGCGCACTGGGATCCCTACTAATAATATAAAAAACCCGTGCAGAAGCCAGAACCACATCAGTCGTCAGGCGTCATCATGTTTTACCTGACGTTGCCCAGTAATAGCTCACTCGACGTGTTTCCTGACAACACCTTGACCAAGTATGTCACGCAATTACCTCAACCGTTACATTTATCGGGACGCTGGGAATGTGGACTGGTGGAGATTCAATACCCTTACTCATGGTACAACGTACAACACGGAGAAATATGGTACGAAGTAGTGTACGAAGAAAAAATCTACAGACTGACTCTCCCCGAAGGCCAATACGATACACCGCAGAAGTTCGTACGGGCTCTGAATGCCTTGATGGAGTACAAGGCTCTACTGGCATTCACGAATGATGCATCACCCCTGTTATCCGACCGCTTGAAGAGAAACCTGTGCTTCGAGGTCAACGAACACAACGAAAAGAGCTTTATCTGGCTGACTCCTCTCGTGAACGCGAAACTCAGTTCTAGACTACAGGAAATGTTACGGCTGTCTCACCGCGTCCTATACAGGGGTCCCACCAATGAGCACGGTTCCCATTTGATGGATATGAAAGAAGGCATGTACGCACTGTACGTCTACTCGGATGCCGTGGACAGCCATATTGTGGGTGATATGAACACACCTCTGTTACGAGTGGTGCCCATTAGCAAGACGTATGGCGAACAAGCCACCCACAGTTTCAACCCTATCATGTTCCTGCCCGTACGCCATACCGATATCGACACGATCACGGTGGATATAAGAGATGACACGGGACGGCCGATCCCATTCGAGCGAGGAAAAGTGGTGCTGACACTTGCTTTCCGACAAACCCGTTCTCCTCACTTCGTATAATAATGTACGTACCTTACGAGTGCCATACACCCAGCTATGCCGACTACTACAAGAAACAAACGGGAGGAGGCATGCCCATGTTTAGTGGGGCACGCATGCAACGTGGACATGGATTGGGAAACATACTGGGAGTATCGTCAAAACGTTCCTGCCCATGGTGACACGGGGTGTTAAAACGGTAGGGAAACAAGCGGTACAAAGTGGATTGCGCATGGCCGAGGATGTGATGGAAGGCACAGCACCCCGACAAGCCTTCAAACGCCGGGCTAAAGAAGCTGGGGGTGTGTTGCTGGCCAAAGCCCTTAAAAGACAAAGACTGACACCGCGAAGAGTCAGTCGACGACCCACCCACCCACGACGCACACTCCTACTTGTACGTCAAAGCTAAAATAACGAACAACGATGGGACGGACCTAGCGGCTGATGCAAATGTAACCCCGGTAAATCTTTGGCTGCACTCCATGTTCCAACAGGTGGATATCAGTCTGAACGATAGACTCATCAGTACGTCCACCAATACCTATCCGTATCGAGCCTACCTGGAGACGATGTTGTCGTACGGCAGTGATGCCAAACTATCACACTTACAAGCTGAGCTGTACCACAGGGATACACCCGGCTACTTCAACCATCTACTCCCTGGCAATACTGGGTACGCCAGACGCAAAAGATTAGCAAGCGAAAGCAAGTCCATCGATATGATGGGACGACTGCACGCCGATCTGTTCATGCAAGACCGCTACATGATGAACGGTGTAACCATCAAGATCAAGTTGATCCGTTCCTCACCTACGTTTGCCTTAATGGCCGCTGGGGCGGGTGATATCAATTACAAGATCATCATTGAAGATGCAGTCCTGTTTGTCCGTACGGTAGATTTGCAACAGGGGGTGTTGCTGAGTCACATGCAAGCCTTAGCGAAAAAACCAGCCCTGTATCCCATCCGACGCGTACAGACCAAGGTGTTCTCGGTACCCGCAGGTACGATGATGGCCAACAGAGAGAATTTATTTCTAGGAGATCTGCCTAAACGTCTTACCCTGGCGTGTGTGACCAACACCACATTCAATGGAAATTGGGCTGAGAATCCGTTCAAATTTGACCATTTCAACATCAACTTTGTGGCACTGCACGTGGCCGGTCATCAAATTCCAGCCCGACCCTTACAACCGGACTTTACTAACGGAAACTATGTGCGGACCTACCTGAACCTGTTTATAGCCACAGGACAAAACAACCAGGACGAAGGCAATACCATCAGTCGAAAAGACTTTAGCCGTGGGTACACATTGTTCGCCTTTGACCTCACCCCTACCTTGGAACACGATCATCAACTGGCTTTACTCAAGAAAGGAAACCTACGGTTGGAACTGCGTTTCTCCGCGGCTCTACCCAGCACCATCAACGTGATTTGCTACGCCGAGTTTGACAACGTCATCAGCGTGGATGCACAAAGAAACGTGCTGTGTGACTTCTCCAGCTAAAACATGGATACAGAACAGCTGATGGCTATACTCCAGCGAGATGCCAAGATCCCCTTTCGAGGTGTATTTCCACGCAATGTGTTTCCCACCCACTCCACCACCCCTGCAGCCTACATTCTGAATACAGACCCAAAGAGTCGACCCGGTGAACATTGGATAGCGGTGTACGTGGACACCCAAGGCCAAGGCGAATACTTTGATTCCTACGGACTTGCACCCCTCCATGCCGATTTAGTGAAATTCATGGACGTCTCCACGACAGAGTGGCGTTGGAATACGCAAAGATTACAAGGCCCCTTGAGTAGTGTGTGCGGACAGTACTGTGTGTTTTATCTCACTCACCGAAGTAGAGGACATTCACTGTCCACCATTGTACATATGTTTGATGATTATTGTCAAGCCGAAGACCGTGATGTCCTGGTCTATGACTGGACGGCCTCTCGTTTTAATGTGCATGCACCATTTCTCTGGTTAACTTAAAACATGTACTGCGCAGACCCCATATTATTATCACATTATATTGTTATGACGTTCTGACGTGAATCATTGTTGAATAAAGGGTTGAAAAAACACAAAAAATGATTTTGACTCTCTCTCTTTATTTAAGTCAACAAGAAGGATATATACAAATAGAATACAGGTGGTATGTACACATAGAATAGTAGTAGTAGTGATTAAGGTACAAAAAAAAAAAAGTTCTGCCAGGAGTAGGATTTGAACCTACGACGGGATTGTGCCCACCAGCACTTAGGACTGGCGCCTTAGACCACTCGACCATCGTGACTTTTTTACAGTTTTATAACTCGTGACTCCACAGTTAATGTTCCACATTTTTACAAGTCCAAGTAGGTAGTGCTGACACCGTCGGCCAATACTTTTCGTTTGGGATAAAAGAAAGTAAAGGCGTCTCGTTGCTGGATATAGGTGCGTATCTGATGGTCCACCACGCGAAATCCTCGATTCGTGCCACTCGCACTGGCCTGGCTTTGCAACACGTCCAGGTAAAGAGCTTTGTCGATGTTGGGATCGCGCCGGTTCACTCCTTTGCAGCTAAACTTATTTTCGTCTCCCCCGTAACAGTAATACGTCTTGGAGGAGAGCGCAATCATAGCATCCCCACTCCACTCCAGCTTGAAGAGCCCGGGCGTCCGCTTATCATACTGGTAATGGTCACGTTGCGGTAACCACTGGTCCCGTTCCATCTCATACTGGTCCCGTAACTCGGGTTTCACCAGGGACTCCCAATCTGCATTAGAGACGGCCATGTAGGCCGAGTCCGTGTCCATCTCCATGAGTTGCCAGTCTGATGCATTAAAATAGACACCCATAAAGTCATATAGAAACTGCAGCATGCGCAGCTTGGCCACCTGGTATACCATACATCCAATCTGCAGGGGTAAGTTGTAACGGATAGTCTTCTTGGCTGAAGTGATTTCATACGTGTCGCCATCGATGACCTCCACCGACCGAAAGAGAGGAGAATTGACCTTTTTGCGGGCTTGAGTCGTCGTACAAATGTTCACGTTCACGTGCTTATCCTGGTTGGTTACCGTTTTGCCATAATAGCCGTTGCCCGTGAGCTTCCAACTTTCACCGATGATGGCCTTACTGGGGTCTTGGTCGCCTTGACGACGAGCAGACGTCACAATGTCGGCATTCGCCGCAAAACAGGCGTGAGGTACGTACTGTATGACTTGGTGTATTTTCGTAATCTCCAGACCGTGCCGCATATACCACTGCAGCAGCGGAGTGCCCAACAACATCTTCTCTCCCCACATACTACCAATTAACATGCGACGCGGATGCGGTAAACACTCGTGTCGATCTGCGTAGGCCCCCATGGTGGTCCCAATATCATCTCGACCCACCAGCGTGTTCTTAAAGATGGGCGGGCACTGGGCGAAGACAGGTTTGAGAGTGTCGGGAACATGCAAATCACATTCGACAAAGCCGTACAGGTCCCCCGAACGAATGGCGTCGAACATCTGGGGTAGACTCAGCAGTCGACGACGACTCAACGGATACTCGCGCTCTTTTAAGAAACGTCGTAAATGAGGTAGGGCCTCACACAGGGTGTGAAATTGACACTCCCACATCTCAATGAGATGGTAACCTCTCTCTTTCACATAATCCGCGTTCTCCACCACTTCTTTCCGTAATTCCTCACCTGTTTTCCCACGTCGGTCGTTGAAACACCCAGCACTAAAATGGCATCCGTGACCGTGCCAATAGCAACCGTAAAATTGGAATACAGTGGGTGTGTTACCCACCAGGGCAAACCCATCGACGGGGAGGCGACGATCGCCTATGCGCTTCTCTGTGGCGTTGGTCTGGTGTCGTATAGTAATTCCCCGTCGATAGGCTTCCCAATCTATCCACTGATCGGCGAGATGTTTGGAAGAAGCGCGTTGGGGCGTAAAATGCCGCCCTTCGGTCAACCAACGTGTGTAATGTCCACTGGGCATAGGTTGGGCGAGTGACCACAAGTACAACGCATTGGCATCGAAACCAATAATCTTAGCACAAGATTTTCCACCCGGCAGAGTAGTCACGTCCTTCTCGTGATAACGGTGGAATATAAGACTGGGACCACCCACAATGTTCGCCTTTAAACACTCATGCATATCCGCATCTTTCTGCTGTATCAACGAAAAGTACGTGGGACACGCTTGAAAAAGATGGCGAAGCGCCACACCCGGTAAACTTAAACACTCCTTGAAGATGTCCACATGCATTTCACGACGAAACAGTTGAACCATTTTCTCTGCCGCTTCCAGGAAAGGAACCACATCCAGGTTATTATACCATATGAGGAAATCTCGCATCGTCTCCATGTGTTGGTCGTTCCATACCTGCTCTAGTTCACGGTACGCGTCTTCCGGACATTCCACTTGCTTCAAATCGTTAAAGAAGGCCTCCCGCGGTGGTAACTGTGTTTCCGCCAAACGATGGAGCGTCGATATATACGTGTAAGGGAACCGACCTTTCGTTTGTGCACAGTCATACGCCTTCACCCACTGATCATAACTATAATTAGGCGCTAGGTAGTTGCGTACATCCAGGAAACGGAGTGATGTGGTAGTCAGGGCCATATGATTATTGATCTTCTTGATCACCGACTTGATGGTGTTCGCCTGGGCCAAGTAAGGGTAGAGAAATTCCTTCACCATATTTAAATCATAGCGCCCCGAGTTGAACCCCAGCACGGGTAATTGGCCTAGGTATTGTAAAAAACGCGCTTTTAATTTTTCGGCATACGGTTTGGGTAAAGGCACATCATCCTGCGACTGCATGGGCTCCGACTGCGACTCCGGCTCCGACTCCGACTCTTCATCATCACTAAACGCTACACCCGGTATAGGAATGCGATCGTCCAGTTGGTCCAGTATGTCCTGGAACTTGCACACCAACAATTCCGTACTGGCCGCGCTGACTTCTTCTAAATACCCCATCATGCGGGAGATTAACTCATGGGCATCCCCGGTAGACACGAAACAGACCGGTGCAGCGTCATAGCCAGGTACGTTGCTGGAAATGCTCACACTGAGGAGAATATGGCGCTGCGTCCACTGTGTTTTGGATGAAAACAAGTCCATGGGCTCCAACAAGGCCTCAAAATCATAACACGCCCGGTACGGAAAATAACGGTCCGCCTCCGGTATGATGAGACCCTCATCGGCCAGTTCCTCGAAAATAGTAGGCGTATTATGATACACACCACCAGCATAGACTCGCTTCACAGCGTTCGTAAACTCTTCTCGTGTCGATGTAAGTTGGAGGCACGGTGAAACACCCGATGGCATTGGGCACAACTGTAAGACTCACAATACTGGCGCATATTGTGTATCAACGAAAAATGACTCACGCCATTGTAGTCAAACACATTCACTTTCATGGTAGAAGCGTACCGTTCTGTGGAACGACGCACCAATTCAGCCACCAATGTATCGTCCTCCCGTTGTAATCGGTATACAAAGATATTGATGTTAAATAAGGTTTCCACGTCATCCAAATTCTTGAAAGGAACGCCACGGAAGTGCCGCTCATCCATGTCTTGCTGCTCTAAGTACTGTTGCCAATAGTGATTGGCCACTGTGTCACAAGTCTGCGGGTCACACTCGTCCACATGTACGGCCAAACACCGAAACAAACATTTCCGATCTTTGTAGGCCCCATGTACCCCTCGCGTTAATGCATACAGACCGCGTCGACGAAGCAGCCAAGGAGGAAGTAGTACAGGAGCACCGATAGGATGATCTCTCATTTTCGTGACGAAAAATGTGACGTTGGTCACCCTTTCCACAAGCCATTCGGTATTGGGACGTTGCAACAGGGCCCATTGCAACGGATCCAACGTAGTCAATTGTTCAAGGAGTGGCTGCAGGGAAATCTCTTCCGTTACGGTGAACGGCTGGTCAAACACATACGTATTATTACTCGGGTAATAATACCGCAGCTGGTCCGTGTTCTTCTGCCGTAAAATATACCCAAATGTCATATTCAACTTGAACGCTGTCACCTGGTCTCTGAATATGCTCTCAGCGTAGGTAGACAAATACGTGAAGTCTTCCAGTCGAAAGTTATACAAATCCAATAGACGACGGTGACGGTGAAAACAATGGCGTATGGTAGGCCAGTGTCGTTGATAAAGCTGCCTCACACGCTCGTCTTCAGGCAAAACTTCTACAGGAGGGACTGCTGGGTCAAAGGGAAAATCTTCCATGCTTCCAAACACACGGGGCAGGGTGGCTGGTTAGAGGTCAGGCAAGAGGTGGTCAGGCAGGCTGACTGAACAAGTAGGCAGGCAGGAGCAGGCTGGCTGGCTGGCTGGTTGGTTACAGGTGAAACAGGAACGGGTCAGGCAGGAGCTGGAACGGATAAGGCAGGCTGGCTGGACAAGCAGGCAGGCAGGCAGGCAAATCAGGTCAGTGGTGAAAAAACTTCCCAAAGTAATCCAATGATTATAACCCATTCACTAAAAATCACCTACTTTTATATGTTTTTCACCCCATTCCCGAACATTCACGAACCAACTCCGACATCTTGCTTTACAACAGGGCCCACAACCACCATTTTCCTTTACAACAGGGACGACAACCGCCATCTTGCTTTACAACAGCACCGACAACCGACATCTTGCTTTCCACCAGGCCCGAACAGGCCCGAACACACACGAACACACACGAACATCTCCGAACCACACCGCCATCTTGCTTTACAACAGGGCCGACACCCACCATCTTGCTTTACAACAGGGACCACACCTCAACCAATCAAATTCAACCTCACACTTACAATTCAACCAATCAAAAGCCTCGTTACAAAACCAACCAGTTGTGACGTCATAGTTACATCCGGGTGAAATGTTACTTTAACTGCTCTATATACACTACTGTTAGCGTTCCACGTTAACCATATCGAATCGATGGTCAGTGACGTTTTGATAATATATTACATGTATAACTCTTCCACTGAATTAAAGTTCAATATAATAGTTTAAGCTCTGAATAGTACAGCAGAATGAACTTATTTGCACTTGGAATAAGTTGTTCCTATATACACAGTAAATATCACCTCTTGGGCCATTTCTTTAACAATATACCGTATATTGTGATGTGGACTCAAACGAATTTTAGCATGAAATTTGACTTTTCTGTTAGAACATCTTATGGATTTTCTTATTTACACCATAATAGTTATATGATGTACATGATGTACATGATGTTTGTGCTGGAGAATGCTCATAGTTTATTTCATTAAACGGTCAAATATCAGTATCCAAATTGTTCATTTTTTGTGGTTTAGAGAGGATAGACAAATTGCTTTTCATAGAGTGTAGCGCCCGTGACGAAACCTGTAGCGCTCGTGACAATCAATTAATTCCATTTGAGCAGATACTCTTAATAAATTCAAACAATGCTTGAATTTATTATCAGCATTCACTACTCTAAAACACTGCATGGAAAGAATTTCCTGAATGAGCATCAAATCACAGGGATACATCAGGATGTCCAGTTAGTCTGAAAAATGGTGAATTTTCCATGCAGCGCCCGTGACGGTATGCAAATGACCCCCTAGTTTCATTGGCTGATGTCAGTCATTACAAATTTCCCTCTGAAACTATTTACCCACAGGAGAAATTTAATCTCTGTTCACAATTTATGGTTTTAAAATAGTTTTGTTCAAATTCTGGGAAGTTTACTGACCAAGAATGTGCTTTGAATGTAGCGCCCGTGACAATGGAATTGACCCTTGGATTGACATAAATGGACAGAAATAACAAGAGACACGAATTCACATTTGGGGCTGGGAACGTTAATGTTTGATCAGACGGAGTTGAACAACTTTATCACTACAGCTATGGTGTGACTTATAATAAACCAGAGAAAAACATCGAAAAATGGTAACACCCATGGATCAGGGAACATGCAATATATAAACGTTTACATACTGTAACATGTGTCGTGACTTGAAAGGTGTCCAGGGTGGTATCCGAGACATATCCAAGAGGATAGGGCAAGGTCTGCAAAGGCAGGAGTACGGGCATTTTTCCCAGCGGGCATTTCTTCCAGTGGACAATTTTCCCAGTGGACATTTGCCCCAGTATATATTTTCCCCACGGCCCCTCCCTATATTTATCGGTTATTTTTAATATATTTTTTAATTGATTTGGCAATAACACAACTTCTGTTTTATTTTATTATTTTATTTTTTCAATGAGGATTTCCACATATTTTCACGATAAATGGACCATTTAGCAATACAGAGTAATAGCACATACTACAATATGTTTTACTTTCCTTTGATAGGCATTTAGAAGTCGGCGTAACTTCCAACTTTTCCAGAGCTAAATCTTTAAAAAAAACAATTTAGCTTTGAAAAAGTTGTATCTCCAACTAATGTCGGCTCCACAAAACTAAAGAAGTTGTTATCCACAGAAAACCTTGTGTTGTAATAGGTTTTACGATAAAGCACAAGTAGTATATAAAGGTGAAACAAACACTCATTGACCTCTTTGGGCCAGAGGTCAAGACCGCTATAGCTCCGGCAAAGGTCACGTGACCAGAAGTGACCCCGGGGATGTATTCCTCCGCGATGAGGCTGTCATTTGCTGCGGTGATACGGTCACTTCCGGTACCGGGGATAAACCTTCGCGGACAGAAATTAGTCCCATGTCGAGGTTCATGAGACTTCAAATACGCTGAAATACGCTTCTATGAAATATTCGGGAATGTCCCGTCATCTCCCAATCCGGGAATGTCCGGAGAGCAGTTGACCTTCGAGGTCAATATTGCCCTGTCCATGGTATAGTTCTGCGATAGAAGGAAAATCCCCTTGTATAGCAATATATGCACCGAGAGAAGGGGAAATACCCCTGGTCCTAGTGGGAGTCGAGCCCTCACTGCACTCACCAAGGGCTGGCACGTCATCCACTGAGCTATGAGTCAGTAGATAATAGGCAAAGTTGAAAATACCCTGATATACCCACTAGATAGTGAATATCTTCACGTCTATGGTATACGCCCAATGGGGAACCCACTCATGGACATTTGCGGTATGGAGTGTGGCGCTGTAGAACACGATGGGAGGGTTCTCGGCGCCATGGGTTGACTTTCGCTGAAAAGTCCTGATTGCACATCTGTGGTGCATAGGTAGATGTGGGATGAACGTTTTGGGGTCGAGGTGGACCAATATTGGCCCGGTTGAGCCATGTGAGGTGTCATAGGGAAGCCCTCATGGGGGAGCCTCCGACTTGACGGGTGAGTTGTGGAAATGCCGTCCATCTGCGCATACGCCGTTGAAATTTTTTTGACGACCTTGAATGCGAGAAATCTGGAAAAAATCTGTGTTAAAGAAGAAAATGTTTGCAAAAATTAGTCAAAAAAATAAAGAAAAGCCCAGAAAATTCAAAAACATTAAAAACAAATCGATGTCCCCCATGTATAACCTTTTTGTATAACTATCGTTTTGGATTAATTACAGACGAAACATTTCGTAATTGTATTTTTGTTATATTGTTTATTCGTTATTTCACACTAATTTATTTATTTATTTTTATTTATTTATTGACTTCGACCTGGGTAGGTCGCACAGGTGCAGCACCTATAGGACGCAACCTCCCTATAACAAGTAAAATAACAATACAATATAGAATTATACAATAAGTAAAAATATAAAGATATATAAACATAAAATCGCGTGTCGGCTTCTTCATCGTAACCGACATCGCGAACAATGGCACTTGATGACCCAAGAACAAGGATCGTCAGATAAAAAATTACTTATAAAGAAATCATGGTAAAAACGATGTATGTAGGTCTTAAAACAATTGACAGATGAATATGAAAACGGGCTAAAGGATATACACTTCCAAATATAGTAAATTCGATTAAAATAGGGGTGTCTAAAAGTTTCTGTCTTAAAACGTGGCATTCTCATTAAAAAGTCACCATCAGTTCTAAATGAAATAAAATTGTTTACATTAAGATCATATTCACCAAAACAACATTTGACCACAAATAAAATATCATTCACTTCTCGTCTGTAAGATAGGGGCAATAAATTTAAAATATCGAGCCGTTCTTTGTATGGCATTACCCGACTCTGGCTGTATCCTAAAATAAACTTCGTCGCCCGTCTCTGAACGCCTTCAATCTGAAGAAGCGAACTTCTGTTTTGTACACTCCAAGCTACGGAGGCGTATTCCAGTGTACTGCGTACAAGGCTTATATATAAAAGGCGTTTTGTTTTAACAGAAGCACCTGTACCGCATGTTCTTTTAACCAACCCTAACATTCGGTTGGCTTTAGCTACAATAACATTAGTGTGTTCGGACCAAGAGAGAGTAGAGTTTACAACAATACCAAGATCGTTCATTGACCGTTCCTGTTCGAGCTGGTTACCATTCATTGAATAAGATAATTGTATTATTTTGCGTTTTCTCGTTACACGAAGCAACTTACATTTGGCAACATTAAAATTCATGTCCCAGACACGACTCCACTCCTCCAATTTATCCAAATCATTTTGCAGTTCAATACAATCGTTCATATTATTGACATGTCTAATACATTTAGCATCGTCGGCAAACAAAGCAACAATGGTATTCTGACTAACACATTGGGACAAATCATTAACATACATCAAGAACATGAGCGGCCCGATAATTGATCCTTGGGGCACACCAGATATTACGTCACACCAATCAGAAAATGAGCCGTCAGTAGTGTATATAGAGCAGTTAAAGTAACATTTCACCCGGATGTAACTATGACGTCACAACTGGTTGGTTTTGTAACGAGGCTTTTGATTGGTTGAATTGTAAGTGTGAGGTTGAATTTGATTGGTTGAGGTGTCGTCCCTGTTGTAAAGCAAGATGGTGGGTGTCGGCCCTGTTGTAAAGCAAGATGGTGGGTGTCGGCCCTGTTGTAAAGCAAGATGGCGGCGTGGTTCGGTGATGTTCGGTTATGTTCGGAGATGTTCGGGTGTGTTCGGGTGTGTTCGGGCCTGTTCGCGAAGAGTGGAAAGCAAGATGTCGGTTGTCGGTGCTGTTGTAAAGCAAGATGGCGGTTGTCGTCCCTGTTGTAAAGCAAAATGGTGGCTGTGGGCCCTGTTGTAAAGCAAGATGTCGGAGTTGGTTCGTGAATGTTCGGGAATGGGGTGAAAAACATATAAAAGTAGGTGATTTTTAGTGAATGGGTTATAATCATTGGACTACTTTGGGAAGTTTTTCACTGACCTGATTTGCCTGCCTGCCTGCCTGCCTGTCCAGCCAGCCTGCCTGACCAGTTCCAGCTCCTGCCTGACCAGTTCCAGCTCCTGCCTGACCCGTTCCTGTCTGACCTGTAACCACCCAACCAGCCAGCCAGCCTGCTCCTGCCTGCCTACTTGTCCAGCCAGCCTGCCTGACCAGCTCCTGCCTGACCTCTAACCAGCCACCCTGCCCCGTGTGTTTGGAAGCATGGAAGATTTTCCCTTTGACCCAGCAGTCCCTCCTGTAGAAGTTTTGCCTGAAGACGAGCGTGTGAGGCAGCTTTATCAACGACACTGGGCTACCATACGCCATTGTTTTCACCGTGACCGTCGTCTATTGGATTTGTATAACTTTCGACTGGAAGACCTCACCTATTTGTCTACCTACGCTGAGAGCATATTTAGAGACCAGGTGACAGCGTTCAAGTTGAATATGACATTTGGGTATATTTTACGGCACAAGGAGACGGAGCAGCTGCGGTATTATTATCCCAGTAATAATACGTATGTGTTTGACCAGCCCTTCACGGTGACGGAAGAGATTTCCCTGCAGCCACTCCTTGAACAATTGACTACGTTGGATCCATTGAAATGGGCCCTGTTGCAACGCCCCAATACCCAATGGCTTGTGGAAAGGGTGACCAACGTCACATTTTTCGTCACGAAAATGAGAGATCATCCTATCGGTGCTCCTGTACTACTCCCTCCTTGGCTGCTTCGTCGACGCGGACTGTATGCATTAACGCGAGGGCAAAAGGGGGCCTACAAAGATCGGAAATGTTTGTTTCGGTGTTTGGCCGTACATGTGGACGAGTGTGACCCCAAGGCTTGTGACACAGTGGCCAATCACTATTGGCAACAGTACTTAGAGCAGCAAGACATGGATGAGCGGCACTTCCGTGGCGTTCCTTTCAAGAATTTGGATGACGTGGAAACCTTATTTAACATCAATATCTTTGTATACCGATTACAACGGGAGGAGGACGATACATTGGTGGCTGAATTGGTGCATCGTTCCACAGAACGGTACGCTTCTACCATGAAAGTGAATGTGTTCGACTACAATGGCGTGAGTCATTTTTCGTTGATACACAATATGAGCCAGTATTGTGAGTCTTACAGTTGCGCCCAATGCCATCGGGTGTTTCACCGTGCCGGCAACTTACATCAACACGAGAAGAGTTGTACGAACGCTGTCAAGCGAGTTTATCCTGGTGGTGTGTATCATAATACGCCTACTATTTTCGAGGAACTGGCCGATGAGGGTCTCATCATACCGGAGGCGGACCGTTATTTTCCCTACCGGGCGTGTTATGATTTTGAGGCCTTGTTGGAGCCCATGGACTTGTTTTCAGCCAAAACACAGTGGACGCAGCGCCATATTCCCCTCAGTGTGAGCATTTCCAGCAACGTACCTGGCTATGACGCTGCACCGGTCTGTTTCGTGTCTACCGGGGATGCCCATGAGTTAATCGCCCGCATGATGGGGTATTTAGAGGAAGTCAGCGCGGCCAGTACGGAATTGTTGGTGTGCAAGTTCCAGGACATACTGGACCAACTGGACGATCGCATTCCTATACCGGGTGTAGCGTTTAGTGATGATGAAGAGTCGGAGTCGGAGTCTGTGTCGCAGTCGGAGCCCATGCAGTCGCAGGATGATGTGCCTTTACCCAAACCGTATGCCGAAAAATTGAAAGTGCGCTTTTTACAATACCTAGGCCAATTACCCGTGCTGGGGTTCAACTCGGGGCGCTATGATTTAAATATGGTGAAGGAATTTCTCTACCCTTACTTGGCCCAGGCGAATACCATCAAGTCGGTCATCAAGAAGATCAATAATCATATGGCCCTGATTACCACATCACTCCGTTTCCTGGATGTACGCAACTACCTAGCGCCTAATTATAGTTATGATCAGTGGGTGAAGGCGTATGACTGTGCACAAACGAAAGGTCGGTTCCCTTACACGTATATATCGACGCTCGATCGTTTGGCGGAAACACAGTTACCACCGCGGGAGGCCTTCTTTAACGATTTGAAGCAAGTGGAATGTCCGGAAGACGCGTACCGTGAACTAGAGCAGGTATGGAACGACCAACACATGGAGACGATGCGAGATTTCCTCATATGGTATAATAACCTGGATGTGGTTCCTTTCCTGGAAGCGGCTGAGAAAATGGTTCAACTGTTTCGTCGTGAAATGCATGTGGACATCTTCAAGGAGTGTTTAAGTTTACCGGGTGTGGCGCTTCGCCATCTTTTCAAGCGTGTCCCACGTACTTTTCGTTGATACAGCAGAAAGATGCGGACATGCATGAGTGTTTAAAGGCGAACATTGTGGGTGGTCCCAGTCTTATATTCCACCGTTATCACGAGAAGGACGTGACTACTCTGCCGGGTGGAAAATCTTGTGCTAAGATTATTGGTTTCGATGCCAATGCGTTGTACTTGTGGTCACTCGCCCAACCTATGCCCAGTGGACATTACACACGTTGGTTGGCCGAAGGGCGGCATTTTACGCCCCAACGCGCTTCTTCCAAACATCTCGCCGACCAGTGGATAGATTGGGAAGCCTATCGACGGGGAATTACTATACGACACCAGACCAACGCCACAGAGAAGCGCATAGGCGATCGTCGCCTCCCCGTCGATGGGTTTGCCCTGGTGGGTAACACACCCACTGTATTCCAATTTTACGGTTGCTATTGGCACGGTCACGAATGCCATTTTAGTGCTGGGTGTTTCAACGACCGACGTGGGAAAACAGGTGAGGAATTACGGAAAGAAGTGGTGGAGAACGCGGATTATGTGAAAGAGAGAGGTTACCATCTCATTGAGATGTGGGAGTGTCAATTTCACACCCTGTGTGAGGCCCTACCTCATTTACGGCGTTTCTTAAAAGAGCGCGAGTATCCGTTGAGTCGTCGTCGACTGCTGAGTCTACCCCAGATGTTCGACGCCATTCGTTCGGGGGACCTGTACGGCTTTGTCGAATGTGATTTGCATGTTCCCGACACTCTCAAACCTGTCTTCGCCCAGTGCCCGCCCATCTTTAAGAACACGCTGGTGGGACGAGATGATATTGGGACCACCATGGGGGCCTACGCAGATCAACACGAGTGTTTACCGCATCCGCGTCGCATGTTAATTGGTAGTATGTGGGGAGAGAAGATGTTGTTGGGCACTCCGCTGCTGCAGTGGTATATGCGGCACGGTCTGGAGATTACGAAAATACACCAAGTCATACAGTACGTACCTCACGCCTGTTTTGCGGCGAATGCCGACATTGTGACGTCTGCTCGTCGTCAAGGCGACCAAGACCCCAGTAAGGCCATCATCGGTGAAAGTTGGAAGCTCACGGGCAACGGCTATTATGGCAAAACGGTAACCAACCAGGATAAGCACGTGAACGTGAACATTTGTACGACGACTCAAGCCCGCAAAAAGGTCAATTCTCCTCTCTTTCGGTCGGTGGAGGTCATCGATGACGACACGTATGAAATCACTTCAGCCAAGAAGACTATCCGTTACAACTTACCCCTGCAGATTGGATGTATGGTATACCAGGTGGCCAAGCTGCGCATGCTGCAGTTTCTATATGACTTTATGGGTGTCTATTTTAATGCATCAGACTGGCAACTCATGGAGATGGACACGGACTCGGCCTACATGGCCGTCTCTAATGCAGATTGGGAGTCCCTGGTGAAACCCGAGTTACGGGACCAGTATGAGATGGAACGGGACCAGTGGTTACCGCAACGTGACCATTACCAGTATGATAAGCGGACGCCCGGGCTCTTCAAGCTGGAGTGGAGTGGGGATGCTATGATTGCGCTCTCCTCCAAGACGTATTACTGTTACGGGGGAGACGAAAATAAGTTTAGCTGCAAAGGAGTGAACCGGCGCGATCCCAACATCGACAAAGCTCTTTACCTGGACGTGTTGCAAAGCCAGGCCAGTGCGAGTGGCACGAATCGAGGATTTCGCGTGGTGGACCATCAGATACGCACCTATATCCAGCAACGAGACGCCTTTACTTTCTTTTATCCCAAACGAAAAGTATTGGCCGACGGTGTCAGCACTACCTACTTGGACTTGTAAAAAATGTGGAACATTAACTGTGGAGTCACGAGTTATAAAAACTGTAAAAGTCAGGATGGCCGAGTGGTCTAAGGCGCCAGTCCTAA
This sequence comes from Hanleya hanleyi, assembly GCA_036873755.1. NCBI lineage: Eukaryota > Metazoa > Mollusca > Polyplacophora > Lepidopleurida > Hanleyidae > Hanleya > Hanleya hanleyi. The sequence continues at coordinate 39,588 of JAVTVY010014883.1, forward strand.
GTACTGGTGGGGTGATACCCTGCGTAGGTTCAAATCCTACTCCTGGCAGAACTTTTTTTAATCACTACTACTACTACTATTCTATGTGTACATACCACCTGTATTCTATTTGTATATATCCTTCTTGTTGACTTAAATAAAGAGAGAGAGTCAAATCATTTTTTGTGTTTTTTTCAACCCTTTATTCAACAATGATTCACGTCAGAACGTCATAACAATATAATGTGATAATAATAATATGGGGTCTGCGCAGTACATGTTTTAAGTTAACCAGAGAAATGGCGCATGCACATTAAAACGAGAGGCCGTCCAGTCATAGACCAGGACATCACGGTCTTCGGCTTGACAATAATCATCAAACATATGTACAATGGTGGACAGTGAATGTCCTCTACTCCGGTGAGTGAGATAAAACACACAGTACTGTCCGCACACACTACTCAAGGGGCCTTGTAATCTTTGCGTATTCCAACGCCACTCTGTCGTGGAGACGTCCATGAATTTCACTAAATCGGCATGGAGGGGTGCAAGTCCGTAGGAATCAAAGTATTCGCCTTGGCCTTGGGTGTCCACGTACACCGCTATCCAATGTTCACCGGGTCGACTCTTTGGGTCTGTATTCAGAATGTAGGCTGCAGGGGTGGTGGAGTGGGTGGGAAACACATTGCGTGGAAATACACCTCGAAAGGGGATCTTGGCATCTCGCTGGAGTATATCCATCAGCTGTTCTGTATCCATGTTTTAGCTGGAGAAGTCACACAGCACGTTTCTTTGCGCATCCACGCTGATGACGTTGTCAAACTCGGCGTAGCAAATCACGTTGATGGTGCTGGGTAGAGCCGCGGAGAAACGCAGTTCCAACCGTAGGTTGCCTTTCTTCAGTAAAGCCAGTTGATGATCGTGTTCCAAGGTAGGGGTGAGGTCAAAGGCGAACAATGTGTACCCACGGCTAAAGTCTTTTCGACTGATGGTATTGCCTTCGTCCTGGTTGTTTTGTCCTGTGGCTATAAACAGGTTCAGGTAGGTCCGCACATAGTTTCCGTTAGTAAAGTCCGGTTGTAAGGGTCGGGCTGGAATTTGATGACCGGCCACGTGCAGTGCCACAAAGTTGATGTTGAAATGGTCAAATTTGAACGGATTCTCAGCCCAATTTCCATTGAATGTGGTGTTGGTGACACACGCCAGGGTAAGACGTTTAGGCAGATCTCCTAGAAATAAATTCTCTCTGTTGGCCATCATCGTACCTGCGGGTACCGAGAACACCTTGGTCTGTACGCGTCGGATGGGATACAGGGCTGGTTTTTTCGCTAAGGCTTGCATGTGACTCAGCAACACCCCCTGTTGCAAATCTACCGTACGGACAAACAGGACTGCATCTTCAATGATGATCTTGTAATTGATATCACCCGCCCCAGCGGCCATTAAGGCAAACGTAGGTGAGGAACGGATCAACTTGATCTTGATGGTTACACCGTTCATCATGTAGCGGTCTTGCATGAACAGATCGGCGTGCAGTCGTCCCATCATATCGATGGACTTGCTTTCGCTTGCTAATTTTTTGCGTCTGGCGTACCCAGTATTGCCAGGGAGTAGATGGTTGAAGTAGCCGGGTGTATCCCTGTGGTACAGCTCAGCTTGTAAGTGTGATAGTTTGGCATCACTGCCGTACGACAACAGCGTCTCCAGGTAGGCTCGATACGGATAGGTATTGGTGGACGTACTGATGAGTCTATCGTTCAGACTGATATCCACCTGTTGGAACATGGAGTGCAGCCAAAGATTCACCGGGGTTACATTTGCATCGCCCGCTAGGTCCGTCCCATCGTTGTTCGTTATTTTAGCTTTGACGTACAAGTAGGAGTTGGCTAAATCCAGGTAGGCCGTATCATTGTTTTCAATGGAAAATTCTACGGGACCCACGCCCGTCAGGCTAGCCAGGGGTCGATGTTCTACCCAACGTCCTTCGGCTACACTGGTTTGAGTGGGTGGAATAGTCCACAAATCCAATTCACTGTTGGTAGACGGACATGACTCGGAGTGAATGAAGGCCATTTATGCGAAAATGTCTCTCCTACTATTACGTCTCTTTTTCTTCTTCTTCTTCTTCTGGGGTGTAGTCCTTCTCTGGGGTGTGCGTCGTGGGTGGGTGGTCGTCGACTGACTCTTCGCGGTGTCAGTCTTTGTCTTTTAAGGGCTTTGGCCAGCAACACACCCCCAGCTTCTTGAGCCCGGCGTTTGAAGGCTTGTCGGGGTGCTGTGCCTTCCATCACATCCTCGGCCATGCGCAATCCACTTTGTACCGCTTGTCTCCCTACCGTTTTAACACCCCGTGTCACCATGGGCAGGAACGTTTTGACGATACTCCCCAGTATGTTTCCCAATCCATGTCCACGTTGCATGCGTGCCCCACTAAACATGGGCATGCCTCCTCCCGTTTGTTTCTTGTAGTAGTCGGCATAGCTGGGTGTATGGCACTCGTAAGGTACGTACATTATTATACGAAGTGAGGAGAACGGGTTTGTCGGAAAGCAAGTGTCAGCACCACTTTTCCTCGCTCGAATGGGATCGGCCGTCCCGTGTCATCTCTTATATCCACCGTGATCGTGTCGATATCGGTATGGCGTACGGGCAGGAACATGATAGGGTTGAAACTGTGGGTGGCTTGTTCGCCATACGTTTTGCTAATGGGCACCACTCGTAACAGAGGTGTGTTCATATCACCCACAATATGGCTGTCCACGGCATCCGAGTAGACGTACAGTGCGTACATGCCTTCTTTCATATCCATCAAATGGGAACCGTGCTCATTGGTGGGACCCCTGTATAGGACGCGGTGAGACAGCCGTAACATTTCCTGTAGTCTAGAACTGAATTTTGCGTTCACGAGAGGAGTCAGCCAGATAAAGCTCTTTTCGTTGTGTTCGTTGACCTCGAAGCACAGGTTTCTCTTCAAGCGGTCGGATAACAGGGGTGATGCATCATTCGTGAATGCCAGTAGAGCCTTGTACTCCATCAAGGCATTCAGAGCCCGTACGAACTTCTGCGGTGTATCGTATTGGCCTGCGGGGAGAGTCAGTCTGTAGATTTTTTCTTCGTAGACTACTTCGTACCATATTTCTTCGTGTTGTACGTTGTACCATGAGTAAGGGTATTGAATCTCCACCAGTCCACATTCCCAGCGTCCCGATAAATGTAACGGTTGAGGTAATTGCGTGACATACTTGGTCAAGGTGTTGTCAGGAAACACGTCGAGTGAGCTATTACTGGGCAACGTCAGGTAAAACATGATGACGCCTGACGACTGATGTGGTTCTGGCTTCTGCACGGGTTTTTTATATATTATTAGTAGGGATCCCAGTGTGCCTGGCGGGGGGTGCCCACTCGGCGTTGTGGCAATGACTTGAAACGTCCAAATCGTCGTGCTGGTGTTTTGGGTGGTGACATGGGCTCCCAAGAGGGTTGTGGTGGTGGTGGTGGTGGTGGTGGTGGTGGTGATGGTTGGTGTCGGGTGTTCGATTGCTCCATAAAGGCCCAACGGTTAGGATTGCCTACCAATTCTTGTGGGATGTGCGTGTCTTTTAAGCCCTGAGCAAAGACTTCCCAGCCCGGGGGGTTGGAATGTTTGCGAGTACGCACCATATCGTTGATCAAATCGGTGATATGAGACCCCGGTACCACTTTGTTTCGAATCAGTAGCTTTCCTTCCGCATTCCAACCCATATCGGCATGTTGTTTCACCCGGTCCAACAATAAACGGGCCCGCGTCTTGTAGGCTTTAGGCACACTGTTCAACACTTCTTCTTCCAGCTGAGGTGATGGAGCAGCAGCAGCTGTTGTGGTTGTGGGTGTGGGTAGTGGTGGTGGTGGTGGTGGTGGTGGTGGTGTAGTATTAGTACTACTTCCTACTCCTCTATATTGATCCATAAACGTCTGGTACCGGTTCAGTGTATGATGGTAGCGTTGAATTTTCTCGTGATCGGAGAGTCCACGTTGTTGCAGTATATTATTCATTTCTTCATCCAGAGATTGGAGTTGTTGCACGGTGGCCGGCACGGGATAGGGCGATTGTAAACTCTGTAACAATCGCGGGTCGACCAGCATCATTTTTTTCGTATGTTCCATGGGGATGTTAGCGTCCTCCTCCCAAGATGGAGCCGAGTAATGGACCCAGTACAGTAGCGGCTAAGGGAGCTAGGAGTGCACCGAGAAATCCACCGCGCTGTAACACCTGTTTCTTTTTTTTTAAACTCTCCGTCTTCTTGACTAACGTTCTGAGACCTGCCTTGTGCCGTTGCAAGTTCCCCTTCTGTACAGCACTGAGGGGGACATTGCCTTTTAACACATTATGGGCCACTTCACACAAACACCGTACCAATTCGGGCTCCGCGCCGCGCACCAGGGCCCGGCCCACCTCCGGTGGCGCGCTGCGGAGTACGCGGAGAGCCGGCGCGTGTCTGCGTATCCGTGCCGACATGATGAGTGATGGCTAGAGTGGCTTGTCTTCTTCTTTTATTTTTTTTATTTGGGAGTGTACACCGTCTGTATCTCGTCGGGAAAAATGTGAGTACGCAATCGAAGGGTGGAGGGCGTGTCTTGTTTCAAGTCGATGAGTAGATAGCCGTGAGCGGGTTGGGTGGCATCTTCAAAGGCTTCTCGTACAAAGGCCGTGTTTTTAGGGTACATCTGTTGGGCCAGATGGGTAATTTGCGAGGCGTCTCTGGGGTTTTTGAATAACACCACATACTGAGCATTCAAACTAATGTTCCGGTGCTCTTTGTTCTTACTGAAGAGATTCTGCACGATGTAGATAATGCTCAACCGACGATGATGGCTGCCTTTGGTAAAGAGACGGGTGATTCGACTGTCCGTTTCCGTCATGAGATCGTCCACCACTACCAACGTGTCTTGGGGTGTATCCTCAGGGGGTAAGCCTTCCACTAAGGTGAGTCCCGGGACACGGGCCAGTGCCTCGTACGCGGGTTGCCAAGCTCCATAACACCACAGGATACCAGCTACAGGCGGTGAAATCAGGGCTGCCCTGTGTTCGATGAGGCGTTGAACGAAGTGTGTTTTTCCCGATGCTGTCGGTCCAGCGATGAGACACGTGAAAGGATGCTGCCATCGAGGATCCATAGTTTTTTTTTTTTTTTTTTTTTCTTATTTGGTGATTTGCGCTTGCCGATTAGAAGCCCACCAGCGTTCTCGTGGATCCCACCGGGGATCGTAGTCCAATGGGTACCGTTGTGGGTACCGTTGCCGTGGTAAACGTGATTCACCGGAGCCCAGGTGAATCGTGTTGGTAGGTGTGGGGGTGATGGTGTAGTGGAAACGTTCGAATCGGCGAGTAGATACGGCACCGGTAGGTTGATGGCGGTGGTGAGGTCGAGTAGTACGCTTAGACGGTGGTGTGGTAGGGCTGAGTGTGGTGATGATAGGTTCCGTCGTCGTCGTCGTCTCAGGGGTTGATACGGCAGGCTGACGGTCAGGTGGTGGAGGTGTACGCTTAAAAAACGGTGTGGTAGGGGCAGGCTGGCGGTGAGGTCGAGGAGTACGCTTAAAAAACGGCGATGTAGGAGGGCGAGTCGTCGTGGTGAGGTTGGTGATCGTGGTAGTACTGTTGGGTAATTGCACTTGACGTTCAGGCACCGGTGGAGCAGCACTTGGACGACTGAGTGTTGAAAAACAGGATATCAGGTAGGACAAATCGTAGAACACACCTCCAAATAAGGTACCCAGAAGCACTACTGCACACAACAGCGTACCGACTTGTCCTTTTCGAGTCTGTAACATTAAGGGTAGACGTTCACGCTCCATGGTATCCCCATCTACACTGAGGGAGGCTGGTGATGTGCGGTAGAATTTATAGACGTTTCATGTCACGGCCGGATACCCAGGAATTAAACGAATTGGGCCACCCTTGCCATTTGACGAAATGATAGGGGATTCCCCGTCGACGTTCCGTTTTCAAAATCTTTTCCACCGTGTAGTAATCTTTCCGTGTTTTCACCACCGGTTGTAATTCGGCTTCATAAAACGTGCCTTGCAGTGTTTCGCCATGTAAATCTTCCAGTTGATAGACGTGTGGCTGTCGAGGTTTATGGCGAACAATGACAAAGTGCTCGTCACTCCAGTTGGGCAAATAACTTTTCTCAAATTGTCCTTTCACTTTACTCACGCGTACCACATCTCCACGTTTGTAACGGGGTGACGTGCGTGATGATGATGATGATGATGATGATGATGATGATGATGCTGGTACAGCGTACGGCGCACTTGATGTTCGTTGCCTTTTGTCACATCGAGGGGGGCTCGCTGGATACTGCGATGATAGGCTCGATTGTACCCTTTCACCAGTTGCGGTAGTACATCGAGGTAGCGTCGAGTGTTTTTGGCGGTAAAATACTTATACATTCGCCCTTTGAAGGTCCGATTGAATCGTTCCACCACAGAGGCTTTGGTCTCGTTATACGTATGGAAGAAAAATACTTTCTGTTTCTTAAGAAAGGCTTGAAAGGGTCGGTTGAGAAATTCTGTGCCTTCATCCGTTTGCAAATACAGGGGTTTGCGTCCCGTCTTGAAAATCTGCTGGAATGCCCGTATCAAATTCTCTCCTGTTTTGGTACGAACGGGTAGTACCCAGGCGTACTTGGATAAAATATCGATACAGGTCAACATGTACCGATATCCATCATTGTGGGAAGCAAATCGACTCATATCCACCAAATCCGCTTGCCATTGTGCGTCTACACCTCCGACGATCACTCGGTTACGGCGAAAATGTCGTCGAGCTGCTCGATGTAAACTATACGTGTCTTGCGTTTTTAACCAGTCTCGTACTTCAGTTCGATTAATGCCTTGCGAATGGGCAGCTCGAGCCAACGCCGCCACAGCGCTATAAGCGGCTGGACTGCTAGGATTGTAATATAAATCGGTTAACACCTTGTTGACAGTGGTACGCCACGTGGATTCCGATCGACTACCCCTTTTTTTGTTTTTTCGAGGCGCCATACTGGAGGTTGTGGTGTGTTGACTTTCTCAGGGAACACTGACACTCTAGTCCTCTGTGCACCCTATACATAGTACTTCATCCACTTTGGGGATTTACTTTTTTTTCCAAGGCCTAGCATACATGTATGTTATTTCAATACATGCAATGATTTAACATAGGAACGGCTACTCGCCTCTATATTCTATAGTATTATTACCAATCTGCAAAAATCTCAGGATTGTAAATTAACCCAGGAAGGGTGGTGGCGCGCGGACGTCGGCGTAAACATTTGGGTACTCTCCACGCAATCATTGAACATGGAAATTGGCTAGTGTGAGAATGTACCAAATGAAGGGGATTCTGGCGTAAGTGAGAGAGACTGTATATCATGGATACTCTTTTTTTCACGCGGCCCTTCTCAGGGGCAAACCTCCAATGTTATTTCAATACATGCAATCATTTAACATAGGAACAGATACTCGCCTCTATATTCTTATCCATCAGTATATTACCAATCTGCAAAAATCTCAGGATTGTAAATTAACCCAGGAAGGGTGGTCGCGCGGACGTCGGCGTAAACATTTGGGTACTTTCCACGCAATCATTTAACATGGAAATTGGCCAGTGTGAGAATGTACCAAAATCAAGGGATTCTGGCGTAAGTTAGAGACTATATATTCATGAGAACATGATGCATGCACGCCACGCGGCCCTTCTCAGGGTCAAACCTCCAATGTTATTTCAATACATGCAATGATTTAACATAGGAATTGACTAGTGCGAAATTTCGTGCAAAATGAAGAGATTGTGGCGTAACCCAGGAAGGGTGGTCGTGCGGACGTCGGCGTAAACATTTTGGTACACCCACCAATCAGCGATGCGGTGTCACTCTGATGCTATTAATACACAATCACAATGATTTTAACATGGGAATTGGCTAGTGCGAATTTTCGTGCAAAATGAAGAGATTCTGGCGTAACCCAGGAAGAGTGGGGAGTTGAGATTTTGGCGCCAATTAGAGCCTCACGCGGTCCTTCTCAGGGGCAAACCTCCAATGTTATTTCAATACATGCAATCATTTAACATAGGAACAGATACTCGCCTCTATATTCTTATCCATCAGTATATTACCAATCTGCAAAAATCTCAGGATTGTAAATTAACCCAGGAAGGGTGGTCGCGCGGACGTCGGCGTAAACATTTTGGTACTTTCCACGCAATCATTTAACATGGAAATTGGCCAGTGTGAGAATGTACCAAAATCAAGGGATTCTGGCGTAAGTTAGAGACTATATATTCATGAGAACATGATGCATGCACGCCACGCGGCCCTTCTCAGGGACAAAACCTCCAATGTTATTTCAATACATGCAATGATTTAACATAGGAATTGACTAGTGCGAAATTTCGTGCAAAATGAAGAGATTGTGGCGTAACCCAGGAAGGGTGGTCGTGCGGACGTCGGCGTAAACATTTTGGTACACCCACCAATCAGCGATGCGGTGTCACTCTGATGCTATTAATACACACAATGATTTTAACATGGGAATTGGCTAGTGCGAATTTTCGTGCAAAATGAAGAGATTCTGGCGTAACCCAGGAAGAGTGGGGAGTTGAGATTTTGGCGCCAATTAGAGCCAATGAAATGTCTTTGAAAGAACCAATCAGCCATCATTAAAAAGAACCAATGAAACCCGTAGGCGGTGATTCAAACTACCAATGAAAAACTACTGTATTTCGGTATAAAGCCAGCGGGAGCGTGCATAGCGTCACTCCAAACACACTTTGAGAGAAGAAAGATGTATCACAACAGAGCCAAGATGTCTACCACCCGAGGAGCAGCCAAGGCGGCGAGGGAAAAACAACAGAGGAGGAGAAGGGAAAAAAGCTTTTGGATGAAGGCCATGAAGTCGTGGGCCGAAGAAAACATCGACCTAACTGTACACAAGTGGGCCCAGCTTCATGGCCTGATGACGGCTGCTCCCTCGGATCTGAACGGTCAGGATTTTCTCAACTTTTTGGAGAATATATTAGGCCAACACCGACTCGAACTAGAGGATGAGAAGGAGGAGGAGGAGGAGATGCCCCAAATTATACCACCGCCGGCGAACTTTCTACAAGACATGCCGATAACACCGGGGCCGTCGGCGAGACGCTACAGACACGTGCCTGGCAGCCTGTTCATACCCCTGGAGGAAGAGTAAAGACGGTGGGGAAAAAAATCCAACGTCCCTTTTCAGGGCCAACCAATCCAACGGCCCTTTTCAGGGCCAACCATTCCTCCGAAAGAGGAACTTCTAAACAAGGCACATTCAATTGAAATCCTACAATCTCCTCTCCTCCTCTATAGTATTATTAACCATCTGCAAACACGCAAAAAAACACAATCCCTGCCCCTATCAACGGCCCTTTTCAGGGCCATCTCCTTACTTGAAACATAGACACAGTGAACGGATTGTAAAAAATTAACCCAGGAAGGGTGGTGGCGCGCGGACGTCGGCGTAAACATTTTAGGTACTCTCCACATCGACTATCGACTCTATTAATAGACGCAATCATTTAACATGGGGATTTGCTAGTGTGAATTTTCGTGTCAAATCAATGGGATTCTGGCATACATGTGCATTAAATACAGTGCACGCGGCCCTTTTCAGGGACAAACCTCCAATGTTATTTCAATACATGCAATGATTTAACATAGGAACGGGTACTCGCCTCTATATTCTATATATAGTATTATTACCAATCTGCAAAATCTCAGGATTGTAAATTAACCCAGGAAGGGTGGTCACGCGGACGTCGGCGTAAACATTTTGATACTCTCCACGCACTCATTTAACCTGGAAATTGGCTAGTGTGAGAATGTACCAAATCAAGGGGATTCTGGTCAACACTCGTTTCAGGGCCAACCTAATCTTTTGAGGGCCAACCTCAATGTTATTTCAATACGTGCAATGATTTAACATAGGAACAGATACTCGCCTCTATATTCTGATATAGTATTATTACCAATCTGCAAAAATCTCAGGATTGTAAATTAACCCAGGAAGGGTGGTCGCGCGGACGTCGGCGTAAACATTTTGGTACACCCACCAATCAGCGATGCGATGTCACTTTGATGCTATTAATAGACACAATCATTTAACATGGGAGTTGGTTAGTGTGAATTTTCGTGTCAAATCAAGGGATTCTGGCATACATGTGCATTAAATACAGTGCACGCCACTCTTTTTAGGGACAATTCTAATGGTATAAACATAGGAATGGGTTTTTTAACATGGAAAAAAATTCATGTGTTATTTTTTTACCTATTGTTACCTTTAGGTGTGTGCATGTGCAGGAGTTGGGTGTTTTTTTATTTTTTGTGCTGAGTTAGAAGTCCCTCTTTCGGAGGAATGGTTGGCCCTGAAAAGGGCCTTTGGAGATGTAAGGGTTTACATCATTGGGGAGAAATTTATCCGCCGCCGGGTACACACGGGACAATCCATGGTGACAAAAATACACTCTAGGGGTGTATCATTGAACATAGGGTCGTCTGTTGGGTGGGTCTGTGTGGCGTCGATACAGCGTAGACACAGGGCCTGATGGCCGCAGGGAAATATTGCATATTTTGCAAAACGTGTAGCGCATTGTACACAGCGTAAAAACCGGGCTGGTGTCCATTTTACGGGTGGTGCCAGTCTTCTTTTTATGGTAGTAGCGTAGTCATGCAGGTGTTCAATTTCTTGTTTTTGTTGTTCACTCCTTTTTCTTTTTCTTCCTACGCTTTTCTCCTTCCCCTCCCCCTCCTTCTCTTCTGGCTGTATTCTCGTTCCCTGTCCTCCCACGCCTTCTTCTTTTTCTTCTTGTCCTGCTTTTTTTTCTTCCGGATGTACCAACTGATCGGGGACGGGTAGCAGTTGAACTTGGATATCTTCTTCTTGATCATAGTGTTGGAACACATGTTGGAGCATTTGTTGAAACCGTGGACTTTCCAGGGAGGTGACATCATCATCATCATCATGCTGTAGTACCGGTTCTTCTTGTTGATCTGTAAATAGGGTGGGCTGTAATATATCATCTAGCCATTGGTCCTCTATCGGTGGGTGTTGTGTACTTTCCAGCGCAGTGACATCATGCTGTGGTACCGGTGAGTGTTGTTCATCTGGGGGCTGTAATATATCATCCAGCCATTTTGTGTTCTGCATCGGTGAGAGTGATAGGTCACTATCACTCAGCAACTCTTTTATCACTGCATCAATATCCATTATTTCAGACATCATGTAATTGTGAATGAACAAGATAAAAAAAACACTGCTATTTATACCGTACAGCGCGCGGACGTCAGCGAAATGGTGGCTCCAAACCTGCACGCTGCAAGAAATTTTGTGTTTCTTTGACAATTTTAATCGCGTGCGATTTTGCAATAAATGCCAGGTCAGTATAAAAAATTATTTCAAATTGAACGGGGGCAACTGAGGGATGTAGCATTTAAAAATTAAGAAAATTAGCAGTAGACTAAGCCACTATTTTAATGATTTCATCCATTTTAGACGCGTAAGACAAAAAAATTAACCCAGGAAGGGTGGTTGCGCGTGCAAAATCTCAGGATTGTAAATTAACCCAGGAAGGGTGGTCGCGCGGACGTTGGCGTAAACATTTTGGTACACCCACCAATCAGCGATGCGGTGTAACTGTGATGCTATTAATAGACACAATCATTTATCATAACACTGCATTGCCCCGAACATCTCCGAATCACGCCGCCATGTTGGTTTACAACAGGGCCGACACCCACCGTGTTGATTTACAACATGAGTGCCTAGACATCTATATAGCGCGATCAATGTTATTACCATTCATACACAATAATACATCATGACTACAAGAAGACTAGTATTCGAGGATCCTAGAGACCATAGGGAGGTCATTACACATGAAGAGGATGGCGGTGTCACGATTATTACAAGCCTACAGCGAGTGCATCAACGTCATATTGCCGATACGTTGAGACGACAAAGTGCACAACAAGACCAAGAGGTGACGGCGGCTATGGATGAAGATAATAATGATGACACGGACGAAGAAGAACTGCCCACCGTAGAGTGGTTAAACTGTAACAAACCACCAGGAAATACAGCGGCTACCCAAACGCCAATTATAACAACACCGGAAACAGAGACGCCAGCTACAACATTACCACCTGAACAACAACAACAACAACAACAACAACAACAACAATGCTCTTGGACCGAGGTAACCCGTCTCAACGACCAAGTGGCCCGCCTAAACGACCAGGTGACGTTGGCAAACGAACAGATTAACGAAATGAGAGAAGACATGGGTCAAATGGACAGAGTCAAGGTTCAACTACAAAGAGACCTGCATAAAGAACTAAGTAAAGCCAACTGCAGTGTGTGTACAAACGAGGAAACAGAGTACGCCCTATTTCCGTGCGGACATTTATGCGTATGCGAAGAATGCTGGGTGACACTAACGTGTACAGGGGATGAGTGCCACTGCAATGAAACCGACGAACAGCATTTTAAAATAAAGTGTCCCGTGTGCAGGAGGCAGGTGGCCGGAGTGAAGAAAATCTACCGCTCCTAAAAAAACAAGTGTAGTAACACTTTCCAACGGCCCTTTTCAGGGCCACCCCATTCCTTCGAAAGAGAAACTTCTAACTGAGCACAAAAAATATAACATCAGCTCCCCCACTAAATGAACACTAACACGCATTTTTTTAAAAAAAATTTTAAATTTTTTTATTTAACACAATAGAATGAAACAAACATGTTTATCTGAATGTTTTCAACTTGAAAAGTAGTTCAATATTTATACAACAACAACACTAACACAATAGAATGAACGTATTTACAACAGTGAAACTGGAAATATTGAATTTTAATATAATTATACGCTATCAATGGCGCTTCAATGAACGTGTAGGAATAGAGTAAAATGTGTGAAAATGGTTTCATGAAAATGTTCAATAATTCGTCTTCACCACAGTGAAAAAGTGTTGAATTTTATAATAATACGCTATCAATGGCACTTCAATTAACGTGTAGGAATAAGGTCAATGTGTGAAAATGTTTTTTCATGAAAAGGTTCAATAGTTCCGTTTTCACCACAATGATCAGCGCGTATTAGGGAACGGTACTACTGTCCAGTTACGCAACAAGACTTGCTTGAACTCGTCATCGTTTTTCCGTCCCTGGTGTACATAGATGTAGGTAGTAATCTCTTCACGTGGAATGGTAGGAGGGCAGGCAGCTTCCAATGCCACGGCAATTTGCTCCTCGGTCACAACCTGTAATGCTTCAGTGATGAGCGCGTATGAGGGTACACTAATGTCCATACACGTATGCATTATTATGGGACTGTTGTTGAAACACCCTGCACAGGCTTCCAGACGCAGTTGTCGAACGTGAGGCCTCACCAGAGCCATAACTGTGTCAATGTACTTCAGATAAATAGTGTGAGACACCTGGTAATTCAAAGCTTGACGAATTGCAGCTGTCACACTCTGCAACTTGCGCCACACCGGTATTTTCAAAGTGACACCCTGAGGACAAGGAGCAAGCTGTTGTGTATCGGCCGTCATTTTCCATTTACGGATATGCAGCAGCAGGTCGTCGTTGAAATAACCAACACTCACATAGATGTCTTCACCTAGAGAAAATTTCACTTCGTTACCCGCCTGTTCGCCAATCACCGCATCCACGGCATAATAAACGGTCTCCAGTCTTTGCCAGCACTGCGAAGACAAGGCAATACGCCTAGCGGGTCTGTCCATATAGGCCAGTACATTAAAATGTACTTGTGCGTCTTTCACACTGACAGTCAAATTAGCTGAAAGCTGCCATATATCCGTGTGGGCCGACTCATAGGCCTGCTGGATAATGTTATTAATGGACTGCACAGACATAGGAAGTTGCACCATGGGGTCTTCTTCTTTTTCTTGTTTCCCTTGCTCTTCTTCATTTTGCTCATCCATGGCCTCAGGCACTGGCTGGAGAACGGGTTCAGGTGTTTCTAAAGGGATTTGTCGGGACCGCTTGGCACGTGCACCGCGTTTGGCTGGTACACCACACTCTGGGTGCATGTCCGTACGTTTGGTAGCTGTACGCTGTTCGGTAGTATCCATAACTAAGATACCCTCTTCTACTACAACGGGAATTTCAAGTAGATCAGCCAATTCTACATTTTCCGTCTTCTTCAGTGCATGCACGAACGCTAGAAATGCATAGGGACCACGACGCACTAGAGCATTGAGCAGAGCTTCGTTTTGTCGTGAAGGAGTGTTCTCCGCTATGATATCTTCCACACCCTGTTTCAGCAGTATTTTATCAACCATAAGCACATCACATATTGCCCCCGCATGCCGCATCTCATCAACCAGGCGAACACGGTTCTTTTGAAGGATGACTTTGTCGGCTGAATTCATCTTGACTATGGGCTCAGGCTGGTGAAGAACTGCTACCGTGTAAAAGTCTGGTGAATTTGCACTGGTAAAATGGAAAAAAGTACACGCAGGATCCACAACTCATACAAAGTAGGCAAGCAGAATGACTGGCTGGCTGGACAGGCAGGCAGGCAGGTAGGCAGGCAGGCAGGCAAATCAGGTCAGTGAAAAACTTCCCAAAGTAGTCCAATGATTATAACCCATTCACTAAAAATCACCTACTTTTATATGTTTTTCACCCCATTCCCGAACATTCACGAACCAACTCCGACATCTTGCTTTACAACAGGGCCCACAACCACCATTTTCCTTTACAACAGGGACGACAACCGCCATCTTGCTTTACAACAGCACCGACAACCGACATCTTGCTTTCCACCATGCCCGAACAGGCCCGAACACACCCGAACACACCCGAACTTCTCCGAACAGCTCCGAACCACACCGAACACACCCGAACATCTCCGAACCACACCGCCATCTTGCTTTACAACAGGGCCGACACCCACCATCTTGCTTTACAACAGGGACCACACCTCAACCAATCAAATTCAACCTCACACTTACAATTCAACCAATCAAAAGCCTCGTTACAAAACCAACCAGTTGTGACGTCATAGTTACATCCGGGTGAAATGTTACTTTAACTGCTCTATATACACTACTGCTAACATGAGAGACATTAGAATGGAGAGTGAAGATCTGCTCTTGCATGGTAAGTCAACCAATTTTGTGATGGGTTTGTTTTGAAAATAATCATGTTAATATGGCTGCGACCATCCAATGTCAGATATTCTAACTTTCTTAGAACCTGAGATCGTTCGATCCAGGATATGTCCGTCATTTTAGTATACATGAATATCCCGTCTGATTTTTTATGATTTTCCCGATTTTGGGGTCACAGTGACCTTGACCTTTGTCCTTGACCTAAATTTTGGTACATGGCATATTGTCCCCCCTTAATGTAAATAATGGTACACAGAAAAATTGTGAATCTTAACAATTTCCTGATTTTGGGGTCACAGTGACTTTGACCGTGACCTAAATTTGGTATTCAACATATTGTCTTCCTCTTGCTCTCCCAATGTATAAAAATTTCCCGATTTTGGAGTTATCGTCTCCCCTTAATATATGTACTGACATAACAAATTGTGCTTTTTAACAATGTCCTGATATTGGGGGTCATAGTGACCTTTGACCTTCTGACTTTGACCTAAGATTTTGTATGTGACCTCTTTTCCTCCACTGAATCCACACTGTTGTAAAATTGGAATTCACATAGTGCTTTTCTGGTTGAACTGCTTTGTATGAATATCGTCACGGGCGCTACACATGCACACAGATGTAGCGTAGCGCCCGTTACAACACAAACTGTAGCGCCCGTGACGCTAATCGACCAGGTTAATTAAACAACAGAAAATTGTTACCTGAATAATATCATTGGGGATTATCAACTCAAAATAAAAATCAGTAACACACAATTTTGCAATCCAGTTATTTTATTGCTTATCAATATTTAGGCCTATAGAAAAAACGTCACGGGCGCTACAGCACTATTTCTGGATGTTTAATCCATATTATGCAATTAAAAAATAATAATTACAAAGTTCTTTTAGTAAGTATGGGAAGACTGTTCAGTTGTATGCTAAATTATAACAACAAAAGTTTGACCCGATGTATCTAGGGGTATTTTTCTCATGAGTTCAAAATATATTGAAACATTTTTAGTGAAATTATTGCAGAGTATAGGGGGCGCCACTGAGCATGAAGTCAATTTTTTCATACGTTTTCTTGTTTGTTCTTAACAGCGCATGGCACCTACTACACATTTGTGTGAGAGTTATCAAGATAATTGAAGCTTAAAAATTTGGTATTGAAGTACCTAGTTATGTGGAATTGAGCCAATGATCATACAGCCATCCTGACGATCGTTCGATGAAAACTGTGACCTTAAACTGGCCGGACATTCAGGTTCCCTGCGATACCCTTTTGACTCTCCATATCCCATCCTTTCTGGGATCCCCGTAATAACACTATGATTTTGAGCATATTTCCACAACAGGTAATATATAACGTACTCACACAGTTTACAGCATGAATATTTTACTACCCGGGTCCCCTGTGTGCGCCTAGTGCTCTTTATAAAGGAGATGGTAAACGTAGGATAACGCGACAGTTTCATCTATACGTTGTGCGGTTGAAATCGAAAAATAAAATATCCCAAAAATAATTGTGTTTTAATGTATTTTTTGTAGAAAATATTGTAACAGTCTACCCCATGCACCCAGTGTATCTCACTAGTGCTGCAATTATACTCTTCGGAGGCGGTATAATTCGGGTGAGGTAGAATATCACATCAGAGTTAGGTACTCTGTAAACCATCGACCGGATTCGTACCAGACAGTGATAAGCATGCAAAACACAGACTCATAGAAAACAGAGATTGTATTCAGGTTAAAATATAACGGGAACGATTTTATTCTCCATACCGATAAATAAATACACAGTAAAACGGATGTATGACTTTGTTAATATTGTCACTTTGCGTCTTCTCACTGTATCAATGGTCCAGGGTAGTCCATTCATCTCATCCCAGAATTGTCAGTTATAGCACCACCGGATCTGGTGTAATGATGAGTTATGCCTGAGAGTGTGGGAATTACCACCGCATCTGGTGGTGATAGGTCAACTGGTCGAAGTAAAGTTCTCAACCACCGTACTCGGTGGGGAAAATACTAGCCAGATGTAACCTACCACCGGATCTGGTGTAATGGTGAGTTATAACTGTGAGTATATGATTTACCACCGAATCTGGTGGTGATAGGTCAACTGGTCGAAGTAAAGTTCTCAACCACTGTACTCGGTGGGGAAAATACTAGCCAGATGTATTCTACCACCGGATCTGGTGTAAAGGTGAGTTTTCCTGTGAGTATGAATTACCACCGAATCTGGTGGTGATAGGTCAACTGGTCGAAGTAAAGTTCTCAACCACCGTATTCGGTGGGGAAAATACTAGCCAGATGTACCCTACCACCGGATCTGGTGTAGTCCAAGCCTTGTGTGGTGAAATCCCTCTTAGAGTCCTCTAATATCCAGGTTCCAAAATAAAAGTAATTCAATTGTATGTTCTTCTCCATCCGAGGTCGTCCCGTCATCAGAAATCGGCATCTGAACCACAGCCTTGACCGGACGATGTTGTGTAAACAATGAACACGTGTTGGTATCGGCTCGGTGGCGGATAGTACAACTACTGTTCAGTTACATCAATCAACGCCGGTGGCATTTATTATTCAATAAGATCGATCATCTCCCCCATCTCTCATCGAAGAGGAAAATATCGGGAACAACCTCGTCCATGGGCATCATTTTAGAAAATGAGCCCGCGAGCCTTGGTTTGACTCGCTATTTATAGCTTGCTGGCGTGACCTTCGACCGCAGAGCATCAGCCAATCAAATGCATATTCGTCGTCGCGCCTCCAAAAGCGCACGTGCTAGCTTGACAACTCGCTTTCAGCTGGGCGAGATGGCGAAATCTTCGACGGAAAGTTGTGCAACTTTCGAGCAATAGAATAGGTAATTTCCATGGAGGTATGAACGATCCGTCATCAAGGCATTTCCTTCAATATCCAGAGAGGTTTACTGCGTAAGATTTATACAAAATTGCGGGCTCGGGAGGTAAATATTCACCACCACGTAACAAACCAATTTACAACAACAACAAGTGTCAACGGCGAAAGCCTTCAATCACACAAATTGATGTACAATGGCAGTCTCCAATCCAATTATAATAATCTGCTTATTGTTTAATGAATGTCAAAAAAAATACGGGTGTAGCCCGTTACATTGCCCCCACCTCCATAAAATTTGGTCTCCAAATTCAGCTTTGGCAAAAACATTCATTAAATCGATGACAATCAATTACTCAATTTCTCCGCAGGATTCTCCATCCTATAGTATAGCATGTGGCTAAATGTGGATTCCATTACCAAATTTAGTTCATGTATGCAGAGATCATTGCGTTATACCTCATTGTATAAGCAGTACTGAATTCACGGACTTGACAATACATTGGACCAGAGTAATGCACTGTGTGTCATTTTCTGTTCTTCTTCATCTGCTAAGTTCTGGTATGCATACATAGCTGTCATCAAACTCATGACCATCTTCCTGTTCAAGTCAACTTCTCTTCTAGAAGTAGTCAAATTCTCTGTTCTCCTAAGTACTGAGTTGGTTTACGTTGCCCTTTTGGGAGCCGTCATCAGTAGTTTGATATATGGGTGAATACCAAGTTTATTTTGCTCTTTCACCACCATTCCTGCCCTCTCTAACTGACCTGGTCCTATGTTTGCTGACAGTTTCATAATCAGTCTCCATATAAAGCCACTGTGATTTTGCATTATCCATCGGCCCTCAACTCCTGTTCACTCTTCTCTGGATACAATATCACCAGGAGTGGGTACACCTCGCAGTAATTGCCACCATGATTTGATAGATACCACTGTAAACCAAGACTAGGGCCGTTTGCTCCTGCATTATGGTTTCAGTCCATGTACCGCACAGTGTTGTGGATTAGGTATTAGCTGAACACAGTATATATGTTACTGATTTTGTGTCATCACAGTCTCCTTCCAGTGTCATTGCAGTTCTTGGCTTAACACTTCTCTGCCAGCAGATATGTGTTGCCATACTACATGTGTATATCTCCATCCTTTCTTCTTGTCACTTGCTAGTTTCATGTGTTCTCAACATGTAGCAAATCCATGCATCCTTTCGATCATCTGGGAAAGTTCATGCATAATCTGAAACTTTTGTTTCAATCCTTTCAGGTACCATACATCAAACATCAAGTCATCCGGTAATTCTATCACCCTGCCATGGCCAAGGCTCTTGGGTGTGACACCAGGAGTGCTCTCTGTGCTGCATCTAGTGTTATCTTTCTTGTAACATCTAGTGATCAGCATTACGAGAGATATGCAGTTTCCTCAAAGTATTGCAGTGCCTAATACATCTCATCAACCTGAATCAGATTACCAATAGTACTGGGATCTGACAGATGCACGTTGTGCAGTCTTACCAGGAGTGATTATAGGCTAACAAATTCAATCAAATTGTTCTGCAACTTCCACGTCCACTATTCTCAGCTGAGCAATATTATATATATTCAGGAACTGCTTCATTATCTCAGAGGATTTCATCATCTCTGGAATTAAAATTTGTACCTTCAAATTCAAAACCTCAGTATTTTCCTCAAAAATATCCATTCCATTCATCTTCCATTTACATTTCTCAGAGCATCATCAGCTGAATACCAATGTCGTTTCCTACGCTCAGGTGGAAAACAAGGTAATTCACCCATCTTTAGCCAACGGTATACAGTACTCAAGATTTCAAATATGTCCAGGTGACAGGAGGAAATCTTCAATGCAGGCTCATTTTACATCATAGTAGGTTCATACAAGTAACAAGTCTTCAGTAATATCTCCATGTACAGTTTTCAACAAGTAATACGAAGGAAAAGTCCAACATAATCATCAAAGGGTATAAAATCATCTGTTGTGGTGACTAAACAATATTCACATCTGTCACACAATGGAGATACCTGAAATTCGTCCAATGCAATCAGCAACTGCAAATTTCATTGGTTCTCTACCCTTGATTTCACACCCATCCCAAGTTGTTGGTCCATGACCGGTAGAGATATGTCCAATTCTGTCATTCTCCACAGATGCCTCCGGAATTGTTCCTATAAAGTCATTTCTCAACTGTTGTTCTCATTTATTTTTATCTTCAAGTTCCAGGCAGGGTGAATTCTGGCCAGCTTCATGTTTCGATTCAATATGATCATCATAAACTTGTGTATTTTCAGATTTTGCATCAGCAACCACAATATCGGTATCTTTAAGGTGCCCCCACCCCAGATATGATTTTGATTTTGCAACCTCCTGTATAGGTTGTTTCCTGATCTGTGGTGTTAAGTGTATGGCATCAGAGTGCTGTCTCGGGTCATTTGTGTTTTTATTTGACAACACCAAAAGCACATCACTTACCTTCGCCAAACATTCAGCCTCGTCAGTCAAGTTCAATCTTTTATTTTCAACACAGCTTATTTTCTATGAAATAAGACAGATCTGCTTCTGTATTTGTATCTGTAGTTCTGTAACTTGCTTCTGAAGTTTAGACATCTGTCGTATTGTTTCATTCAATATGTTTCCCAGCATTTTCTCAAAAGAAAGTTTAAGCTGATTTATTTCATCCCGGATAGAGATCTGATAATCAGTCATCTGATTCATCCATTGTCCAATCAAATCCACAATTTCATTCAAAACAGCTTCTTTTATTCTAGTTTCGCTATCATGATCATTGATCAGGACAGTATTTCCCAGTTGAGGGTCAAAGGCTGTATCACCACTATCTTCAGGGACTTCACCACCCAAGTCTCCTGACTTGAATGTCACAGTATTTGAATCATCCATTTTCAAGTATGGAGAATAAATCTCTGTTAGAGTCTCGTGTGTTCAGCCTGATATCACTGTCTTGGTAATAATTTTATATCCGGTATTGTTGCACCAAATGTAACACTGGTACTGTCTCAAATATCCGTTACCGCCAAAATGTAACAGTACTGCAGTCTCTAGTACCAGTATCCTTTACCGCTGCCACCAAATGTAACAGTCTACCCCATGCACCCAGTGTATCTCACTAGTGCTGCAATTATACTCTTCGGAGGCGGTATAATTCGGATGAGGTAGAATATCACATCAGAGTTAGGTACTCTGTAAACCATCGACCGGATTCGTACCAGACAGTGATAAGCATGCAAAACACAGACTCATAGAAAACAGAGATTGTATTCAGGTTAAAATATAACGGGAACGATTTTATTCTCCATACAGATGAATAGATATACAGTAAAACGGATGTATGACTTTGTTAATATTGTCAATTTGCGTCTTCTCACTGTATCAATGGTCCAGGGTAGTCCCTTCATCTCATCCCAGAATTGTCAGTTATAGCACCACCGGATCTGGTGTAATGATGAGTTATGCCTGAGAGTGTGGGAATTACCACCGAATCGGGTGGTGATAGGTCAACTGGTCGAAGTAAAGTTCTCAACCACCGTACTCGGTGGGGAAAATACTAGCCAGATGTAACCTACCACCGGATCTGGTGTAATGGTGAGTTATAACTGTGAGTATATCATTTACCACCGAATCTGGTGGTGATCGGTCAACTGGTCGAAGTAAAGTTCTCAACCACTGTACTCGGTGGGGAAAATACTAGCCAGATGTATTCTACCACCGGATCTGGTGTAAAGGTGAGTTTTCCTTGTATGTGTGTGTATTACCACCGAATCTGGTGGTGATAGGTCAACTGGTCGAAGTAAAGTTCTCAACCACCGTACTCGGTGGGGAAAATACTAGCCAGATGTGTTCTACCACCGGATCTAGTTATCAGTCCAAGCACCAGCAGTGAAATCCCTCTTAGAATCCTCTAATTTCCAGGTTCCAAAATAAAAGTAATTCAATTCATGTTCTTCTCCATCGGTCGTCCGTCATCGAAATCGGCATCTGAACAAAGCCCGACCGGACGATGTTGTGCAAACAATGAACAGGTGTTGGTATCGGCTCGGTGGCGGATAACAACTACTGTTCAGTTACATCAATCATCATAAATTGGCATTATTCAATAAGATCGGTCATCTACATGTCTCTCCATCGAAGAGGAAAACATCAGGAACAGCTTCGTCCATGGGCATCATTTTAGGAAATGAGCCCGCGAGCCTTGGTTTGACTCGGTATTTATAGCTTGCTGGCGTGACCTTCGACCGCCGAGCATCAGCCAATCAAATGCATATTCGTCGTCGCGCCTCCAAAAAGCGCACGTGCTAGCTTGACAACTTGCTTTCAGCTGGGCGAGATGGCGAAATCTTTGACGGAAAGTTGTGCAACTTTCGAGCAATAAAATAGATAATTTCCATGGAGGTATGAACGATCCGTCATCAAGGCATTTCCTTCAACACCCAGAGAGGTTTACTGCGTAAGATTTATACAAAATTGCAGGCTCGGGAGGTAAATATTCACCACCACGTAACAAACCAATTTACAACAACAACAACAAGTGTCAACTCAACGACGAAAACCTTCAATCAAACAAATCGATGTACAATGGCAGTCTTCATTCCAATTATAATAATCTGCTTATTGTTTAATGAATGTCAAAAAAAATACGGGTGTAACCCGTTACAATATATGCATACAATATTTGAAATTTCTAGCTCGATTGTGTTATGGTTATGGCTATGACAAGAAATTGAAATCCACAACATGTGCTATTTCGTTAAAAGGGTCTTATTCGAGTCATTTAAACACACATTTAGACACGAAGAACCCCTTGGACTAAAAAGATTTTCCAGCAGTGGAGATACAATGCCACCGCGTTAAATGACGTTTGGTTCAATAGGTCCTTCGTGTTTAAATGTGAGTTTAAATGACTCGATGAAGACGAGTCACGAAATAGCACATGTTGCGGATTCAATTTCATGTCATAATACAGTCAAGCTAGAACTTTCACATATTGTGTACATACAACTTCATGCCGTTACATTAAGACACAATTATTTTTTTATTATTATTATTATTTTTTTTTTTTCCGATTTCAACGGCACCACGTATAGGCGATCAAAATGTCACCTTATCGTACCATCCCCTTTGTTTTAAGTTATTTTCCCCAATTCCAAAGCTATCCTGCTGCACCATCCTGATAGCGATTTCACGGCCTCTTGTCCAAAATGAAAAAAATCTGGCGCCCAATGAGCATCGAATGCCCTTTTCATTTTTTTAGATTGCCCATAGTATATCCCAAATAATGTGCTAACGCAGTTTCCTCACATTTCCTCCAAAGCCCGTACAGAACGGATAAACACACAAACAAAAAAAGGAAGAGAGACGGTTACTGAAATTATAATAGGATAAGTGTATACCAACATAAGCTGATAACTGTATAATTATAGTAGGATAAGTGTATACCCACATCAGCTGATAAATGTATAATTATAGTAGGATAAGTGTATACCAACACAAGCTGATAAATGTATAATTATAGTAGGATAAGTGTATACCAACATCAGCTGATAAATGTATAATTATAGTAGGATAAGTGTATACCAACACAAGCTGATAAATGTATATTTATAGTAGGATAAGTGTATACCAACACAAGCTGATAAATGTATAATTATAGTAGGATAGGTGTATACCAACACAAGATGATCAATGTATAATTATAGTAGGATAAGGGTATACTAACACAAGCTGATAAATGTATAATTATAGTAGGATAAGTGTATACCAACACAAGCTGATCAATGTATAATTATAGTAGGATAAGCGTATACCAACACAAGCTGATAAATGTATAATTATAGTAGGATAAGTGTATACCAACACAAGCTGATAAATGTATAATTATAGTAGGATAAGGGTATACTAACACAAGCTGATAAATGTATAATTATAGTAGGATAAGTGTATACCAACACAAGCTGATAAATGTATAATTATAGTAGGATAAGCGTATACCAACACAAGCTGATAAATGTATAATTATAGTAGGATAAGTGTATACCAAAACAAGCTGATAAATGGATAATTATAGTAGGATAAATGTATACCAACACAAGCTGATCAATGTATAATTATAGTAGGATAAGTGTATACCAACCTAAGCTGATAAATGTATAATTATAGTAGGATAAGTGTATACCAACACAAGCTGATAAATGTATAATTATAGTAGGATAAGTGTATACCAATACAAGCTGATAAATGTATAATTATAGTCGGATAAGTGTATACCAACACAAGCTGATAAATGTATAATTATAGTAGGATAAGTGTATACCAACACAAGATGATCAATGTATAATTATAGTAGGATAAGTGTATACCAGCACAAGCTGATAACTGTATAATTATAGTAGGATAAGTGTATACCAACACAAGCTGATAAATGCATAATTATAGTAGGATAAGTGTATACCAACATAAACTGATAAATGTATAATTATAGTAGGATAAGCGTATACCAACATAAGCTGACAAATGTTTCATTTCATTCAGAAAGTGCTCCCAAGTGGGTGAGCAGCATGCGTTTTGTACCATGTCTGTTGCCACGAGGGGAAGATTAATTTCATCTACATGATGGCTGTAATAGATAGTCGCACATATCCAGTTAATCATATAGTAGTGAGTTGTATCGTCGCTTTATGGTCGAAATA
>JAVTVY010014884.1:0-63677 GCA_036873755.1 Hanleya hanleyi
CCATGAAAGTGTGTGTGGACAACAGCCTGACAATATCAGCACCAACATGTACAATGCCCCTCTACAATATATCACCGGGCTATCTTCACTTCATTCTCATAGCATCAGATTGCATAGCTCCTAAGGTCAAAGTGCACCGACAGCTTTGGAGCAAATTCTGATATAAGGAGAACGTCTCCGCTCTAAACATAGAGAAACCAATCCAGGGCATTTAATGGATGCTCGAATTTAACCAATCAGTGCAGTGCTAGTTAGACCACTTGTTATCATAGTCTGCCCAGGGTCTCAAATAATACAGGTAAAATTTTATGGTATATGATGTCAGCCGAGAGGTAGCTGTTTGTAGAGTCATGCTCAGTGTCATATAGGCTACATTTGAAAGTCTGACTTTATAGGTGTTACCTAAAATCGTATATTTTACCAATCAGTCTGATTTGTTTTAGCTTAAAATATAAAATAAATATAGCCTCACCCGTAATATGTAATAAATATAATTTAAAGTAGGCCTGTATTGCTTTGGTAATTCGATGGTCGGCCTACTTTAAATTTTATTTATTTCATATTACAAAACTATTTCTATGTTTGCTTTAATAATAGCAATCCATCCCCACAACTCAGCAACTGGGCTAATTTCCGTAATGACGAGATTGGTTCGGCCGAAAATTAATTGTGCGCATGATAAGATAAGATTCTTTATTGTACTGAGCATCTCATTTGGGACAGGGTACAAAACACATAAAATGTAGAATAAATAAGAAAGTAAATAAACAGGTGCGACGTTTCCGTTTCCGCTCCCAGAAATCCACTAGGCCAGAGGTCAGTTTTCGCAGCTAAAGTGAGTTCTGGGGCTAGATTGCATTTTCAGCTGAATCGGCCGTAAAACGGATTAGTGAAGCGAGTTAAAAACCCGGATTTGGAGACGGACTTCAGAAGATTCCGAAAATCCGGAATAAGGATCGCGGGTAAGTTTATTGGAAGATTGGTTATGTCGGTAGGTCATAAGTGTCGAATTAAATTTAAAAAGCATAGTTTGCACAAAAATATCCTAGTTTTCAAATAAATGAATGTTTGTCATGTAATAACTTAATGTAAATGGAAATAGTATTTAATTTTGAATTGATCATTAATTTTATATATATTTTTATAATCGAAATGCAGAATGACCAGGAATATACATATTTTGTTCTCAGTAATTTTTGTTCTTGGTTTTGTTATTAATATAAATTTACTAATTGATAATATAAATATAATTTAATTTATAAAATGAAGTAAAAACAATTTTGACAAGCAAAAATGATTTTGGAACACTGTTCACACACTAATTGGTCCTTTGTTCCGGAAATCCTAAAGAACAACAAAGGAGTAACATAAAAGAAATAATTTCTTTGTCTACTGAATATGTCTGTCACAAAACCAATCAGTAGAATTGTCATTTGGCTGAGCACAAGACAAATGTTTCCAAACAGTACACCGTTTCCTACCATCTTTCCCGTCACAACCTACCATGTCTTCAAAACAATCAGGCTTACCACACGAACAAAAACGACTAATAACTTTGTTCACCGACCTCATTCTAACTATCTTTCCACTCTCATTAGTCCGTGGGAAGGGTGTCATTTTCCCATCTTCTAAACACTGAAGTAAATGTTTTCTTAGAATATGTGGATTGAAAGTCAAAGTAGTCTTACCAAGGTAACCGTAAAAACAGAACTCAACTAAGTTAGCTATAGCAAACAATCCACAATCCGACCCATTGTCTTGTTGCTGAACACTTGGAACTGTAACAGTAATTTTTTCGCCACTCTTCCCATGAGCTGCAGAAAGTTGAATCTCAAGGGAAGTTGTCAACGGATTCCCTGATTTCAAACTGTCTAATAAATATACCTGATTGTTCTTATCTTTCAGACAGGCTACCCAATGATCCCTACCAGTGTGATGAATCTGACCAGCCGGCCCATCTACATAAGAGAACGGAGAACTATTAACCCATCGACCTTCATCCATTTGAAACATCGGAGCCTTACCAGTTTCTTCTAAATCCTGAACAAACGGGAACTGCTTTTTCAAAAGTGACTGAACATCGGACATAATATCGGAACATAACCACTCATTGTTTTCAATGATTCCCTTATGTCTCACTTTCAAACCCCTAACCCAAACCTGATCGTCAACAAATTCCTCTTCCTCATCTGAAATAATATTCACGTCAAAAACGTTTGCCTCATAAGCTAAGCCCTTAACATCTACACTAGAATCTACCATTACCTCAGAAACTATGTCCTTTTCAACTTTGACCTTTTTAGCCATACTGCCTATGTCTGCCGAAATAACTGAATCCGGAGTCACTTCCACCTCATAATCCTGGAGACGCGGTCGTTTCCGACCCGATTTCTTATCGACACGTTTCCTACTATTACGAGTAATTGCCCTTAAGCTAACAGTTCTATTCTGAAATTCTAGACAAGGATCACCTATCAACATTCTAGCAGCTAAAATATGGTAACAGTTACTTTCAGAAGGACATTGACAAGACTGTTTGGGAAAAACTGTGACCGCGTACTTCTTACCATCATTACCGGGTCTTGGGCTGGGTCCTGGGTTGGCGGATCGGGCGTTTGGGTGATGGTTCGGGTGTTGGATCTACAAAACACGAAGAAGTAAAATTAAAAACATTCTGGTCTTCCAACACAGCATACTTACTAGGCTGAGTAAACTCAGTCGGGGCCGATACACGTCGCCGTACCTTGGATTTCCGCCCTACGGTTCTCCACGATGGAACGGAAGGGATTGGAAGGACGGGCTCCTCCGGGGAAAGCGATCTTGTCACGGCAATGGGCTCGGATTCGGCAGAGGGAGAGGGTGAGGGGACGGGCTGTGCGGTTGGCATCTGGAAGAGTAGAGCATCTCTATATTCGGTACAGGCATCAAAATATACGTATTTAAAATTAATGATCAATTAAAAAATATATTTATACCATAGAAAAATACAATTTCCATTTACATTAAGTTATTACATGACAAACATTCATTTATTTGAAAACTAGGATATTTTTTGTGCAAACTATGCTTTTTAAATTTAATTCGACACTTATGACCTACCGACATAACCAATCTTCCAATAAACTTACCCGCGATCCTTATTCCGGATTTTCGGAATCTTCTGAAGTCCGTCTCCAAATCCGGGTTTTTAACTCGCTTCACTAATCCGTTTTACGGCCGATTCAGCTGAAAATGTTGTGATTTTCAATCGTTTTTTTTTCAGCGAACCCTTTTAAGGAAAACGGTAGAAGGTACATGCATATATTTTATATCATTTTATTCGTAAGAAAGTAGAGCGTTCCGGAAACCTAAAAGTATTTCAGTCAGTCCACGGAATAATTTTCCGGACAAGAAAAACCGCATGTCGGTCGATCCAGAAAAAATTTCAGCGAAGTCGACACGAAAATTTCAGTTGCCCACTATCTCAAAAATTAAAAAACTTTTGTCATCAAACTATATATATTTGAAAAGAGAATCTCTTCAGCTACTCCGGAAAGTTTAGATTGTCAGAATCGAACCAGTATCAAGCGAGCTATCAACAAATAACCGACCGAGTTTCCGTTTTCATCAGTCGAATTCCGTTTCATCAGTCGAATACGCCGACCCAGATTTATTCACCACTGAATGCTCAGGAGAGAAGAAGGGGCCGCGCTATACGGAGCGCAGACAAAAACCCTTCAGGAGGGGACAAAAGCCCTTCAGGACATTATCCCTTTGGCTTATTTGAATTCTGGACGAAAGCCTTTCAGCATATACATTTAATTGTATATGCCAATTAGAAATGGGAAAAATGATAACCAAATTATAACTATTATAAGTTAAAAAAATTCTCTCTAGTTTTGGTCATGGTGCAAATTTGGAAAATGATAACAACTATAATCAATATAATTTAAATTCTTCTCACTTTCTAGTTTTGGTCATGATGTAATTCTTGATATTTAAAGGTGATGGTACGATAAGGCGGGATTTTGGCCTATATGTGGTGCGGTTGAAATCGAAAAAAAAAAAATGTCCTAAAAATACTAATGTTTTAATGTAACGGCAAGAGAAAATATTAGTACACAATATTTCAAAGTTTTAGTGCGATTGCGTTATGATTATAGTTATCTCATGAAACTGAAATCCACAGGTAGTAGTAGGGAGAGTAGATTTCGAGCCTCATTTTGCCGGGGGAGATAACTCTTGCATCCACCAGGGGGCGCTGTTTCCAGGTTAAAGTATAGGAAGCGTTCATGCACGCCTTTCACCTCTGGGGCGCCAGGGGCGCCACCAGCTCAAGGTCACGTGGAGGTCAAAAGTAGTTCCGGCAACCTGTAACCTTTGTATTCCTCCGCGGACAGAAAGTAGTCACAATGTCGTGGGTGATCAAATTCTCCGGCAATCTCCGGCAATCTTCAGGGGCGAGAGGGGTCCCTAGTGTACCGATTGGGTTGTATGAGGTATCCTCAATGTGAAGCATTCGTGAAGGGGCATCTGATGGGGTGGGTGTGGGGTTGAAATATCGTCATTCTGCGCATGCGCGGTAGACCAAGGGTATGGAAATAGACGTTTTGGGGTCTAGGGGAGCCCCTAGTGGTCCGATGGGGTTGTATGAGGTATCAATGTGAAGCATTCGTGAAGGGGCATCTGATGGGGTGTGTGTGGGGTTGGAATATGGTCATTCTGCGCATGCGCGGTAGACCAAGGGTATGGAAACAGACGTTTTGGGGTCTAGGGGAGCCCCATTTGCGTACACTTCGCCATCCATAAGATGGCTTGCGAATCGTGTGTCTCCATTATCGCGGAGCGATATCCGGTGTTTTACCGGATTCTGTTCGGCCTTCATCCGGCGGAGAACAGACTCGAAAACTCTGCTAAATTACAGGTGTCCATACATACCCCGGAAACAGATATTGCCTGGGCTTACAAAATATATAGGTATGAATAACTTTCGTATCATCCAAGAGGTGTGGTAGATCTGAAATTTTGAACAAGTAGATCATCACATGACTCGAAAATGGCGGGTTACGTTGGGGTTACGTCGGTAGACTTTAGCGGATTGGCTGACGAAGTCACGTGGTATTGATTTATGGAAATTCCCTCTTGCAATTGCCGAAAGTAGTCTGAAATGGATACACACGATCCCAGGGTCAGTCTTACCGCGTATAGATGACCGAAATGGTTACGGGTTGGGGGAGCCCCTAATGGACCGATGGAGTCCAGTGAGGTATCAATGTGAAGCCTATGTGAGGGGGCATCCGATGGGCTGGGTGTGGGGTTGGAATATGGTTATTCTGCGCATGCGCGGTAGACCAATGGAAATAGCCGTTTTGGGATCTAGGGGAGCCCCTAATGGACCGATGAAGTCGTATGAGGTATCAATGTGAAGCATCCGACGGACTGGGTGTGGGGTTGAAATATCGTCATTCTGCGCATGCGCAATAGAGAAAGGGTATGGAAATAGCCGTTTTGGGGTTTAGGGCAGCCACTAATGGACCGATGGAGTCGTATGAGGTATCCATGTGAAGCCTATGTGAGGGGGCATCCCACTGGGTGGATGTTGGGTCGAAATATCATCATTCTGCGCATGCGCAATAGACAAAGGGTATGAAAATAGACGTTTTGGGATGTAGGTGAGCCCCTAATGAGCCGATGGAGTTGAGTGAGGTATCAATGTGAAGCCTAGGTGAGGGGGCATCCGATTGGACTAGTGTCTCGGCCGTTGTCTGATATAGACCGGAAAGAGAACAACAACAACAACAAGGATGACACTTGAGAGAACAACAACAACAACAAGTTTTTTTCATATAGTTTATTTTCCTCAATGTTACATCATACCCACGCTGGGGGAGCCGCGTTGGGTATGTTTACAACTCAAAAAGACTCTTGCCCAATCAGAAAGCCGCCGCTTCTGATCGTGTCCTGCCTTCCTCCAAGCCCCGTCTCCAGCGTGGGACTTCGAACTCAACGTGTCTCATTTCTCAGAAAGTTCCATCTTTGCTCGGTGTGACCTAAGCGTCGTCGGGCAGGCCTGGATATTCTTCGGGCAGCATGTCCTGAACCAGTTGTTTGCGCATTCTGATCGCATTTTCCAGGGCCTCGATGGGTGGTAGCCCCATAGCCTTCCAAGTGACGCTTGGTCTTCATGATGGACCTGTGCGTGGGGTCGCCTTTCATTTCCAAGCGGTAGTAAGGTATACTGTTCATAGATCGCCATGGCTGTTTTCCTGATGCGGGGGCGCATTTGGTGTACGTCTGTTGTAAATTATCCTCTCGGCGTCCTCTATCGCTGCAGCGTAAGTATTGATAGCTGCTGTCACAATACGATCCCAGAAGGTAGGTTCTGCCACTTTCCACGGACGTAGGCTGACTATCTGAGGTCAAGCTCTCCGTATCACTAGATAGACTCTCAGCAATCTCTGTTTCGGTATCAGTCGATACACTCTCAGCAGTCTCTGTATCAGCATCCGCCTCAACGGACTCCTCAGAGTCTTCAATCCCATGTATATTTTTCTGGTGTCGCATCATATCGTAACGTCTGGTGAACGTGCGTTCGCACTCAGAGCAAGTATAAGCCATGTTGACGGTTGAACGTCGACTGTGCGTGTTTTTGGAAATACGCTTGCTTTTATAGACAGTAACGCCCATCAACGCTTAGCTTAACGCTTCAACGCCCTGGTGAATTAGCTCAGAAGCTCTGATTTCCATGGAATTGACACCAATTCATCGAAATGCAGTGACGCCCGTCAACGCCCGTCGTTACGCCTTAACGCCCGTCTCAACGCCTTAACACACTTTCTTAACGCTTTAACGTCGTTTAATGATGCGTTCGAACAAATGTTTCTTTTGTGCTATTGCTCTGACATACGCCGCTTTCCAGTTCATGCCCGAGGTTTTCAACATCGACGCTGTTCTTTCAATTTCCATATGGACTGGGCCCTTATCCAACAATTTCATATGGGTCACGAGGTCGACATACCGCTGGCGTAAAGCCCGTCGTAGTCTGGGTGCCAATCTGTGGCTAAAATTGCGGCTTCCTCTTTCGAATACCCTTTGCGTTGAAACTTGGTTTCTGTGACCCTCAACGTCTTGCCCATCTCGGCGTTCATCCCTGGGACGAAACTCACATTCTGTAATCGCGTAGTTTCGTAGGCGCGCTGCCATTGGCTATAACACCAAACAACACGTGTCGGAGCTGGGGTTGCCACACCTTCCTCTAAGAACTTCATCACCCAGGACGTCTTTCCACATGCCGTAGGGCCGCTCACCGTCATCGTATAGGGATGCTCTACTGCACTTGTTGGACCTATAGCGGGACTCGGCGGTGTCTCCTGGTTGTGTTTGGCTTGAATGTGCCTGAGCATACTATCGCGACGAGAGAAGGTTCTCTGACAGAACGTACACGTACACGACATGTTGATCTGTCGACCAATACATAAGGACTGATGAGGGACACATGTTCATTCTTATATGTACAGACACCACCAACACCACCACCACACACCACCACACACACACACACCACCACCACCACAGACACCACAGACACCACCAACACCACCACCACACACTACCACCACACACACACACCACCACCACCACATTCCACCACCACCACCACCACCACCGCCACCATCGGGCGTTGACGGGCGTCAACGCCCGGTGGTGGTGGTGGGAGCTCCCGTGTGGCAGAGTTCTTGGATCGGAGCTCTTGGAGCTCAAAGCCTGTGGAGCTCAGAGCTCGGAAGTGACATTTGCATATGACCTCTGTGAGGTCACTTCCGCTTCCGTTCACGTGACCGGTACTGACCTTGACCCCTGCGCGCGCTAACAATACCGGATAAAAAAATTGCGCGCCGGGTCAAAGGTCAGTTCCGGTCACGTGAACGGAAGCGGAAGTGACCTCACAGAGGTCGTATGCAAATGTCACTTCCGAGCTCTGAGCTCCACAGGCTTTGAGCTCCAAGAGCTCCGATCCAAGAACTCTGCCACACGGGAGCTCCCGCCACCACCACCGGGCGTTGACGCCCGTCACCGCCCGGTGGTGGAATGTGGTGGTGGTGGTGTGTGTGTGTGTGGTGGTAGTGTGTAGTGGTGGTGTTGGTGGTGTCTGTACATATAAGAATGAACATGTGTCCCTCATCAGTCCTTATGTATTGGTCGACAGATCAACATGTCGTGTACGTGTACGTTCTGTCAGAGAACCTTCTCTCGTCGCGATAGTATGCTCAGGCACATTCAAGGCAAACACAACCAAGAGACACCGCCGAGTCCCGCTATAGGTCCAACAAGTGCAGTAGAGCATCCCTATACGATGACGGTGAGCGGCCCTACGGCATGTGGAAAGACGTCCTGGGTGATGAAGTTCTTAGAGGAAGGTGTGGCAACCCCAGCTCCGACACGTGTTGTTTGGTGTTATAGCCAATGGCAGCCCGCCTACGAAACTACGCGATTACAGAATGTGAGTTTCGTCCCAGGGATTCCTCACGACATAGACGAACCGTATTACTTTGACCCCGAGCAAACCAACGTGGTAGTGCTAGATGATCTGATGAGTGCGGCCAAGGACAATTCACACGTTGCCGACTTGTTTACTAAAGGATCCCATCATAGGAATCTGTCCGTCATCTATTTGACCCAGAATCTCTTTCCTCAAGGGAAGGCGTCCAGAGATATTGCCTTGAACTGCCAATACTTTGTGTTGTTCTCCAATCCCATTGACAGAGCACAAATCCGTGTGTTTGGTAGTCGAATTTATCCTCAGAACATCGACCATTTCATGCAGGCGGTTCAAGGGGCAACAAGTCGTCCGTACGGCTACCTATTCGTAGATTTAAAAGCCCATACCCCCGAAGATCGCCGGCTGACGACCCACCTGCTACCCGGCGAGGGATCACCGCAACGTCATGTAGCCCGACACCATCCACCGAGTCCACAGCTGGTAGAGCAGCGGCAGCAACCCACCCCCATACAGCGGGGTCCCTTCATACCATCAGTCCCGGAATATCACCCAACCGTGAAGGAACAACTGAAACCCGTACAAGGGAATGAACATAATGTGAACTCGAGGCTATGGAAGGATTTGTTCAAAGAAAGTATGAACGCCGAGATGGGCAAGACGTTGAGGGTCACAGAAAACAAGTTTCAACGCAAAGGGTATTCGAAAGAGGAAGCCGCAATTTTAGCCCATAACAGATTGGCACCCAGACTACGACGGGCTTTACGTCAGCGGTATGTCGACCTCGTGACCCATATGAAATTGTTGGATAAGGACCCAGTCCATATGGAAATTGAAAGAACAGCGTCGATGTTGAAAACCTCGGGCATGAACTGGAAAGCGGCGTATGTCAGAGCAATAGCATAAAAGAAACATTTGTTCGAACGCATCATTAAACGACGTTAAAGCGTGAAGAAAGTGTGTTAAGGCGTTGAGACGGGCGTTAAGGCGTAACGACGGGCGTTGACGGGCGTCACTGCATTTCGATGAATTGGTGTCAATTCCATGGAAATCAGAGCTTCTAAGCTAATTCACCAGGGCGTTGAAGCGTTAAGCTAAGCGTTGATGGGCGTTACTGTCTATAAAAGCAAGCGTATTTCCAAAAACACGCACAGTCGACGTTCAACCGTCAACATGGCTTATACTTGCTCTGAGTGCGAACGCACGTTCACCAGACATTACGATATGATGCGACACCAGAAAAATATACATGGGATTGAAGACTCTGAGGAGTCCGTTGAGGCGGATGCTGATACAGAGACTGCTGAGAGTGTATCGACTGATACCGAAACAGAGATTGCTGAGAGTCTATCTAGTGATACGGAGAGCTTGACCTCAGATAGTCAGCCTACGTCCGTGGAAAGTGAGGCAGAACCTAACTTCTGGGATCGTATTGTGACAGCAGCTATCAATACTTACGCTGCAGCGATCGAGGACGCCGGAGAGGATAATTTACAACAGACGTACACCCAAATGCGCCCCCGCATCAGAAAAACAGCCATGGCGATCTATGAACAGTATACCTTACTACCGCTTGAAATGAAAGGCGACCCCACGCACAGGTCCATCATGAAGACCAAGCGTCACTTGGAAGAGGCTATGGGGCTACCACCCACCGAGGCCCTGGAAAATGCGATCAGAATGCGCAAACAACTGTTTCAGGACATGCTGCCCGAAGAATATCCAGGCCTGCCCGACGACGCTTAGGTCACACCGAGCAAAGATGGAACTTTCTGAAATGGCGACTTCTGATTGGACAAGAATCTAACGGACAGGAACGAATAGGACAGATGCAAATGGTGGCCTCTGATTGGGCAATAGTCTTTTTGAGTTGTAAACATACCCAACGCAGCTCCCCCAGCGTGGGTATGATGTAACATTGGGGAAAATAAACTATATGAAAAAAAACTTGTTGTTGTTGTTCTCCCAAGTGTCATCCTTGTTGTTGTTGTTGTTCTCTTTCCGGTCTATATCAGACAACGGCCGAGCCACTAGTCCAATCGGATGCCCCCTCACCTAGGCTTCACATTGATACCTCACTCAACTCCATCGGCACATTAGGGGCTCACCTACATCCCAAAACGTCTATTTTCATACCCTTTGTCTATTGCGCATGCGCAGAATGACGATATTCCGACCCCACATCCACCAGTGGGATGCCCCCTCACATAGGCTTCACATGGATACCTCATACGACTCCATCGGTCCATTAGTGGCTGCCCTAAACCCCAAAACGGCTA
This sequence comes from Hanleya hanleyi, assembly GCA_036873755.1. Classification (NCBI taxonomy): domain Eukaryota; kingdom Metazoa; phylum Mollusca; class Polyplacophora; order Lepidopleurida; family Hanleyidae; genus Hanleya; species Hanleya hanleyi. The sequence continues at coordinate 10,756 of JAVTVY010014884.1, forward strand.
TTTCCATACCCTTTCTCTATTGCGCATGCGCAGAATGACGATATTTCAACCCCACACCCAGCCCGTCGGATGCGCCTTCACGAATGCTTCACATTGATACCTCATACGGCTCCATCGGTCCATTAGGGGCTCCCCTAGATCCCAAAACGTCTATTTCCATACCCTTGGTCTACCGCGCATGCGCAGAATAACCATATTCCAACTCCACACCCAGCCCATCGGATGCCCCCGCACATAGGCTTCACATTGATACCTCACTGGACTCCATCGGTCCATTAGGGGCTCCCCTAGACCCCAAAACGTCTATTTCCATACCCTTGGTCTACCGCGCATGCGCAGAATGACCATATTCCAACCCCACACACACCCCATCAGATGCCCCTCACGAATGCTTCACATTGATACCTCATACAACCCCATCGGACCACTAGGGGCTCCCCTAGACCCCAAAACGTCTATTTCCATACCCTTGGTCTACCGCGCATGCGCAGAATGGCGATATTTCAACCCCACGCCCACCCCATCAGATGCCCCTTCACGAATGCTTCACATTGATACCTCATACAACCCAATCGGTACACTAGGGACCACTCTCGCCCCTGAAGATTGCCGGAGATTGCCGGAGAATTTGATCACCCACGACATTGTGACTACTTTATGTCCGCGGAGGAATACAAAGGTTACAGGTTGCCGGAACTACTTTTGACCTCCACGTGACCTTGAGCTGGTGGCGCCCCTGGCGCCCCAGGCGCCCCAGAGGTGAAAGGCGTGCATGAGCGCTTCCTATACTTTAACCTGCAAACAGCGCCCCCTGGTGGATGCAAGAGTTATATCCCCCGGCAAAATGAGGCTCGAAATCAACTCTCCTTACTACTCTTGTGCTATTTCGTGAAAAATAGGTGTAAATCGAGTCCTTCAGACACGCATTCACACGCGAAGGACCCCTTGGACCAAAACGCCATTCAACCTGGTGCTGTGTGGTAACATGAAATCCCCACTGGTGGAAAATAATTTTTGGTCCAAGGAGTCCTTCATACTAAAAAATAAAAAGTTATGATTCATAACGTTTGAAGTTTTCGTAAGTAGATTAAAGTGACAAAATAGCTTGTTACAGTTGTTCGTATGTCGTGGTGTAGGGACGCACGTCGGATCACAAGCGCCTCGAAATTGTCTTTTACCGAGTTCGAAACTCTTCGAATCTCTGGAGGGCAACATGTGTGTCGTCGACAAGTTATTTCAATCTTTCTCACTTTTGTAAAAAAAAATTGCATTCCATGGGCGTCGCTACCCATGGTGCATGTGGTGCGAACGCACCCCCCTTTTTGCCCGTAGATTGAAAATACGAAAATTATGTGAGATATCAAACCCCATTTTAGCATTAATCCGCCAAAATGCAGGAAATCAAGCGTAAAAATTCTATTTTTTCCGGCTGGGGCATGCATGTAAAATAAACGAATGTGGATTATATAATTAGAGAATAGGTGTATTAACAGACCATCATCTATTTATGTGTTTTGTGAGCGTACTATTTAAGATGGGGGTTTCTATATCTGTATATGTATATGTACTGACACGAACGTAGTTTGTTATATAGGCCTGTTTTGTATGTTAAACCAGAAAGTCAAATGCAGTCCGGCAAACGGTGTGATAGTTTTTAATATCGAGGCATGCTTATGGGAAGCAAAAATGAAAATAGAACCTTAAATCTACATACATTATTTCAGATTTATTTCGGGGAAACGCGTAGAAGGCATCTCCGGCAACCTAGGACCCCGGAGCTTCCATCGCCTTTTGGTCTGACAGAGTAGTAGTATACATGTAAAAAAGGTAACATTGCCCTCTTTGCACTTAAACTTGAGGGGTAACTCTTGAATCCCGTGGAGCGTCCGACAGGGGGCGCCACCAGCTCAAGGTTATAGATTGCATCAGCATTGGCAAGCTCTACCAGGCATTCTTTACGTTCTGCTTCGCGCCTCTCCATTTAGCGCTGTAAGGGTCTCACGGACTTTGCCGGAGTTGACCCAAGGTCATCTGTTGCCACAGTAAACGAACATGACGACCGTCTAACTGGGCGAATTAATATCAGCCGCGATTCACCGATATATATTTCCGCAACATATAGTTCTGAGGTAATGTGTCAAAAAGCTGCCTTCAAACTGTGTGACACTGCCGTTTTGTAACACACTAAATATCCGTTAAGTATATTTCAAAATAAATATACGTTTTGCGATCAGTAAAACAGTTACACAGAACAGTTCTTGATTTCTGCAGGAACCCTGCAAAAGATGGCGAGACCTCCACAGGGGTAAATGCAGCGTAGCGCAAAGCAGCCTGGGAGAGGATACAGCATTGGCTGTGTGCCAAGTTTTGACCACTATAGGTCTGGCAACCTTTGACCTTGTATTCCTCCGCGGTGATGCGGTCATGTCTGGCGGTGATGCGGTCGCGGGAAAAAGCTTCCGCGGAGAAAAAGTGGTCCCCAGACTTCAAATACGCTGCATGGTCCGATTGGGTCGAGTGAGGTATCAAAGTGAAGCATTCGTGAAGGGGCATCTGATGGGCTGGGTGTGGGGTTGAAATATCGTCATTCTGCGCATGCGCGGTGGACAAAGGGTATGGAAATAGACGTTTTGGGGTCGAGGGTATCCACTAATGGTCCAATGGAGTCGTATGAGGTATCAATGTGAAGCCTATGTGAGGGGGCATCTGACTGGACTAGTGGCTCGGGCGTTGTCACCATTCTGCGCATGCGCAGACAGGGAATTGTGGGAAAAGGCTATGGAAATAGACGTTTTGGGATCTAGGGGAGCCCCTAATGGGCCGATGGAGTCGTATGAGGTATCAATGTGAAGCCTATGTGAGGGGGCATCCGCCTGGACTAGTGGCTCGGGCTTTGTCACCATTCTGCGCATGCGTAGACAGGGAATTGTGGGAAAAGGGTATGGAAATAGACGTTTTGGGATCTAGGGGCGCCCCTAATGGGGCGATGGAGTTGTATGATGTATCAATGTGAAGCCTATGTGAGGGGGCATCCGCCTGGACTAGTGTCTCGGCCGTTGTCAACATTCTGCGCATGCGCAGACAGGGAATTGTGGGAAAAGGATATGGAAATAGACGTTTTGGGGTCTGGGTCGGCCACTAGTGGTCCTATGGAGTCGTATGAGGTATCAATGTGAAGCCTATCTGAGGGGCATCCTCCTGGACTAGTGACTCGGCCGTTGTCAACATTTGACGGGCATCAACGCCCGGTGGTGGTGGTGGTAGCTCCCGTGTGGCAGAGCTCTTGGATCGGAGCTCTTGGAGCTCAAAGCTTGTGGAGCTCAGAGCTCGGAAATGATGTCATCGCATGCATGCGCGCGTACCTGTGCTGCACCCGCACCCTGGTGTACCCTATTCCCTACGGGGTATAGGTGTCCGATTGGGTCGAGTGAGGTATCAAAGTGAAGCATTCGTGAAGTGGCATCTGATGGGCTGGGTGTGGGGTTGAAATAGCGTCATTCTGCGCATCCGCGGTGGACAAAGGGTATGGAAATAGACGTTTTGGGGTCTAGGTGGACCACTAATGGTCCAATGGAGTCGTATGAGGTATCAATGTGAAGCCTATGTGAGGGGGCATCTGACTGGACTAGTGGTTCGGGCGTTGTCACCATTCTGCGCATGCGCAGACAGGGAATTGTGGGAAAAGGGTATGGGAATAAACGTTTTGGGATCTAGGGGAGCCCCTAATGGACCGATGGAGTCGTATGAGGTATCAATGTGAAACCTGTGTGAGGGAGCATCTGACTGGACTAGTGGCTCGGGCGTTGTCACCATTCTGCGCATGCGCAGACAGGGAATGGTGGGGAAAGGGTATGGAAATAGACGTTTTGGGATCTAGGGGAGCCCCTAATGGGCCGATTGAGTTGTATGAGGTATCAATGTGAAGCCTATGTGAGGGGGCATCCGCCTGGACTAATGTCTCGCCGTTGTCAACAATCTGCGCATGCGCAGACAGGGAATTGTGGGAAAAGGATATGGAAATAGACGCTTTGGGGTCTGGGTGGGCCACTAGTGGTCCTATGGAGTCGTATGAGGTATCAATGTGAAGCCTATGTGAGGGGCATCCTCCTGGACTAGTGACTCGGCCGTTGCCTACATTCTGTGCATGCGCAAACAGGGAATTGTGGGAAAAGGGCATGGAAATAGACATTTTGCGGCCGAGGTGGGCCCCTAATCGTCCGATGGGGTCGAGTGAGGTATCGTTGTAAAGGATACGTGAGGGGTCATCCGCCTGGGCTAGTATGACGTGGAACTGACGTCATTCTGCGCATGCGCAGTAGACAAAATGTATGGAAATAGACGTTTTGGGGTCTAGGTGGACCTCTAATGGTCCAATGGAGTTGAGTGAGGTATCAATGTAAAGCAGTCATGAGGCAGCATCCGCCTGGACTAGTGTGTCGTCCGTGTTCGACATTCTGCGCATGCGCAGACAGGGAATTGTGGGAAAAGGGTATGGAAATAGACGTTTTGGGGTCGAGGTGAGCTCCTAGTGAATCGATGGAGTCTTATGAAGTATCGTTGTGAAGCATTCGTGAATGAGCATCCGCCTGGACAAGTGTGTCGTTCGTGTTCAACAGTCTGCGCATGCGCAGACAGGGAATTGTGGGAAAAGTGCATTGAAAGGAACGTTTTGGGGTCTAGGTGGGCCACTAACGGTCTGATTGAGTCGAATGGGGTATCAATGTGATGCATACGTGAGGGTGCATCCGCCTGGGTGGATGGGTGTTAGGAATATCGTCATTCTGCGCATGCGCCGGCAGGCCGTAGTATGAAAATAGACATTTTGAGGCCGATATGGACCACTATTGGTCCGAATGTGTCTAGGGAAGTGTTATTTTGTAGCACTCGGGGTGTAGACCACGACTTGAAGGGATGTCCACGTCACCTGTGACGTCACTGGTGACGTCATCAGTGAGAGTAGTAGCAAAAGCGGGAGTTTCGGAGGTGCGATGGAGTGCATTTGGAGTAGATAACGGCCTACATTTACATCCATCTACCTGGTAGAGTTACCTGTGAGTGTGAGTGTATGCGCGCGTGTGAGTGTGAGTGAGTGAGTGAGTGTGAGTGAGTGAGTGAGTGAGTGAGGCGTTTACAACGCCCGTGAGGCGTCCCCAACGCCCGTCTTAACGCATGGACGCACTGACGACGGTGAGTGAGTGAGTGAGTGAGTGGGATCCGACTGGACTAATGTATCGTCCGTTTTCATCATTTTGCGCATGCGCAGTCAGGCATTTGGGGGATTCGTGGAGGTTTGTTGAGTGGTTGACCATCCCGGGTCAAATGGACCGTATGGGGTATCAGTGTGAAGCTCTCGTAGGAAAAGTGGAAATTGCCTCTCATTTGTGGAGCGCTCACTTCCGGTTGTGTGGGGCGCTGCCCTCAGCCAATCAGAAGCGAGTATTTTGACCCGGTGCATTATGGGACAGATTCAAGATGGCGGCGTCTGCCTTCTGGTTCAAGATGGCGGCACGTCCGGTGTCGAAAACTGACCATTTTGTCGGAATGTGGTCATCTGGTGTCGAAAACTGGACCTTGTATGGATCCCGCCTAATTTGGTGTAGAGATGGACCACTATTGGTCCGAATGCGTCCTGTGGGGTGTCATCTTGTAGTTCTCGGGGTGCAGACCACGATTTGAGGGATGTTCACGTCATCTGTGATGTCATTGGTGACGTCATCAGTAGGAGTAGTAGCCAGAGTGGGCATTTTGGGGGCAGTGAAAGAAGGTATTTGGTGTAGAGATGGACCATCCTTGGTTCGAATGTGTCGTGGGAAGTGTCATCTTGCAGTTCTCGGGGTGTAGACTCCATTTGAGGGATGTCCACAGCATCTGAGACGTCATCGGTGACGTCATCAGTACGAGTAGTAGCGAAAGAACATGCTTTATAATTGGCTCATTGCCAATTTTTTCCCACGATTTGGACCGATGAGGGGCACATTTTCATTCCTATATTTACAGACACTACCACCACCACCACACACCACCACCACCACCCCCACACACAACCGCACACCACCACCATCACCACCAACACCACCATCAAGCGTCAACGCCCGGTGGTGGTGGTGGTAGCTCCCGTGTGGCAGAGCTCTTGGATCGGAGCTCTTGGAGCTCAAAGCTTGTGGAGCTCAGAGCTCGGAAATGACGTCAAGCATGCGCGCGTACCTGTGCTGCACCCGCACCCTGGTGTAACCTATTCCCTACGGGGTATAGGGTACAGGGTGCACCACAGGTACGCGCGCATGCATGCGATGACGTCATTTCCGAGCTCTGAGCTCCACAAGCTTTGAGCTCCAAGAGCTCTGCCACACGGAAGCTACCACCACAACCACCACCGGGCGTTGACGCCCGTCAACGCCCGGTGGTGATGGTGGTGGTGTGCGGTGGTGTGTGGTGGTGGTGGTGGTGGTGGTGGTAGTTTCTGTAAATATAGGAATGAACATGTGCCCCTCATCAGTCCAAATCGTGGGGAAAAATTGGCACTGAGCCAATTATAAAGCATGTTCTTTCGCTACTACTCGTACTGATGACGTCACCGATGACGTCACAGATGCTGTGGACATCCCTCAAATGGAGTCTACACCCTGAGAACTGCAAGATGACACTTCCCACGACACATTCGAACCAAGGGTGGTCCATCTGGCGTAACAGTAATTTGGCGGGTTTTTGTGGATACAAACACAGCACGTGTATCCACATTTAAAAAATCACCAAAAACTTGGTTTTCCAAAAATGTGGATACATACACTATATTGGCGATGTATCCACATTTTATTAACATTGTAATGACTGCTATACTTTATAATTCATCGATATAAAAGCCGTACGATTATGAAAAGTTCTCGAGTCGCGACTTTGGATTCCTCGAGACGAAGCTAAAAAAACTAACTCCAACGAGTTTTCGGTGTCGATATTTGACAGTAAAACAGCAGGAGGTACTTACGATCTGTCAGACTGAACTACTAGAAACTTATCATTCAAATAATCGTATTGTTCGACTAAGTGGAAGTTGAGATGGATGGGAAAGAGATGCTATTATTTCGCGGAGCTTCTTGTCGCTTTTGTCAGCCATATTGGAGACTTGTAGAGTCCAATTTTCTGATTGGTTGAATAATAGCTGGGCGGGGCTATTACACAGATTTCAGTCAATCAAACGTTTCCTTACTCTTCACCTGCAGTTGATGTAAAATTTGGACTTACGATTGTTTGAAGTTTCTTGGGACATATAGTATCTCTTTCCCATCAATATGAAGAGAAAAACAATTATGTACTCTTAAAATCTCTAAATTATAATTAACCGAGTTCAGAAGAATTCATGCCACACATGCAAGTATTTCCGATTTCGATTTAGCCCTGGAAAGTCGGGCGAGAAATTGAACAAAAGATGTTGTGACGGCACTTCACCCGGTAGAAATAGTCAACCTAAACATTTCTTAAATTTAGGTTTTAAAAGTTAGAGTCGAGTATTTAGTTCTATAGAGGTGTTTACATTGCAAATAAGATGTGGATACATCACTTATATAGAAGGTGTATCCACATTTTTGAGAAAACATCTGATTTTACGTCTCGCGAAAATGTGGATACACTTCCTATATAGGCGATGTATCCACAAAAACCCGCCAAATTACTGTTACGCCGTCCATCTCCACACCAAATACCTTCTTTCACTGCCCCAAAAGCCCACTTTGGCCACTACTCCTACTGATGACGTCACCAATGACATCACAGATGACGTGAACATCCATCAAATCGTGATCTGCACCCCGAGAACTACAAGATGACACCCGACAGGACGCATTCGGACCAATAGTGGTCCATCTCTACACCAAATTAGGCGGGACCCATACAAGATCCAGTTTTCGACACCAGATGACCACATTCCGACAAAATGGTCAGTTTTCGACACCGGACGTGCCGCCATCTTGAACTAGAAGGCAGACGCCGCCATCTTGGATATGTCCCATAATGCACCGGGTCAAAATACTCGCTTCTGATTGGCTGAGGGCAGCGCCCCACACAACCGGAAGTGAGAGCCCCACAAATGAGAGGCAATTTCCACTTTTCCTACGAGAGCTTCACACTGATACCCCACACGGTCCCACTCGGATCCCACTCACTCACTCACTCACTCACTCACTCACCGTCGTTAGTGCGTCCATGCGTTAAGACGGGCGTTGTGCACGCCTCACTCACTCACTCACTCACTCACTCACTCACTCACACGCGCGCATACACTCACACTCACAGGTAACTCTACCAGGTAGTTGGATGTAAAAATAGGCCGTTATCTACTCCAAATGCACTCCATCGCATCTCCGAAACTCTCGCTTTTCCACCCCGAGTGCTACAAAATAACACTTCCCTAGACACATTCGGACCAATAGTGGTCCATATCGGCCTCAAAATGTCTACTTCCATACTACGGCCTGCCGGCGCATGCGCAGAATGACGAAATTCCTAACACCCATCCACCCAGGCGGATGCGCCCTCACGTATATGCATCACATTGATACCTCATTCGGCTCAATCAGACCATTAGTGGCCCACCTAGACCCCAAAACGTTCCTTCGAATGCACTTTTCCCACAATTCCCTCTCTGCGCATGCGTAGACTGTTGAACACGAACGATACACTTGTCCAGGCGGATGCTCATTCACGAATGCTTCACAACGATACTTCATAAGACTCCATCGGTTCACTAGGGGCTCACCTCGACCCCAAAACGCCTATTTCCATACCCTGTTCCCAAAATTCCCTGTCTGCGCATGAGCAGAATGTCGAACACGGACGACACACTAGTCCAGGCGGATGCTGCCTCATGACTGCTTTACATTGATACCTCACTCAACTCCATTGGACCATTTGTGGTCCACCTAGACCCCAAAACGTCTATCTCCATACATTTTGTCCACTGCGCATGCGCAGAATGACGTCAGTCCCACGTCATACTAGTCCAGGCGGATGCCCCCTCACGTATCCTTTACAACGATACCTCACCCGACCCCATCGGACGATTAGGGGCCCACCTCGACCGCAAAATGTCTATTTCCATGCCTTTTTCCCACAATTCCCTGTTTGCGCATGCGCAGAATGTTGACAACGGCCGAGTCACTAGTCCAGGAGGATGCCCCTCACATAGGCTTCACATTGATACCTCATACGACTTCATAGGACCACTAGTGGCCCACCCAGACCCCAAAACGTCTATTTCCATATCCTTCTCCCACAATTCCCTGTCTGCGCATGCGCAGAATGTTGACAACGGCCGAGACACTAGTCCAGGCGGATGCCCCCTCACATAGGCTTCACATTGATACCTCATACGACTCCATTGGACCATTAGTGGTCCACCTAGACCCCAAAACGTCTATTTCCATACACTTTATCCACCGTGCATGCGCAGAATGACGCTATTTCAACCCCACACCCAGCCCATCAGATGCCCCTTCAAGAATTCTTCACTTTGATACCTCACTCGACCCAATCGAATCATGCAGCGTATTTGAAGTCTGGGGACTACTTTTTCTCCGCGGAAGCTTTTTCCCGCGACCGCTTCACCGCCAGACATGACCGCATCACCGCGGAGGAATACAAGGTCAAAGGTTGCCAGATCCCAAAACGTCTATTTCCATACCCTTTTCCCACAATTCCCTGTCTGCTCATGCGCAGAATGGTGACAACGCCCGAGCCACTAGTCCAGTCAGATGCCCCCTCACATAGGCTTCACATTGAGACCTCATACGACTCCATTGGACCATTAGTGGTCCACCTAGACCCCAAAACGTCTATTTCCATACCCTTTGTTCACCGCGCATGCGCAGAATGACGCTATTTCAACCCCACACCCAGCCCATCAGATGCCCCTTCAAGAATGCTTCACTTTGATACCTCACTCGACCCAATCGAACGATGCAGCGTATTTAAAGTCTGGGGACTACTTTTTCTCCGCGGAAGCTTTTTCCCGCGACCGCTTCACCGCCAGACATGACCGCATCACCGCGGAGGAATACAAGGTCAAAGGTTGCCAGACCTATAGTGATCAAAACTTGGCACACATCCAATGCTGATGCAATCCATAACCTTGAGCTGGTGGCGCCCCCTGTCGGAAGCTCCACGGGAATCAAGAGTTACACCTCAAGTTTAAGTGCAAGGAGGGCAATGTTAACTTTTTTGCATGTATACTACTACTTGACAGGATTGTGTAAATTAAGAAATAATGTTTTCATAGGCGTGCTCAATCGCCCGTGCCCTAAAATGTATAAATTTTGCCACACTACCCGTGCATAAAATAACCACGATGGCATTGTGCCGATGTCAGTGGACGAGTTTATGTTGTCTCTCAAATGAAAAGTTATTCTGTCACCTAAGCCAGGCTCGGTGGAACATACTTGAATTGAGGTCTATTTGTGTCGCTTTGTTAATCAATTTCACGACGAAAACAGCAGTTAAACTTGAGAAAGAAATTCCATCTTGTAATTCATTTGTGTGTTTGATTGTATGAGCAGACGACCCCTTCCTCTCCCGCCTTGTATAATAGAATCTCCCAATGAACACCTGCACTTGACACATGTACCTTTCACTCAACCGTGCTGAAACACTCAATAATTAGCTAGCGATTATAATTCCGCTTAAGCCGGTGCTAGGGGCCGTGTGGATACTTCATAGTCTCCACACGAACAGCTGCAATAAAAGCGCGGCTGAGATGCTAAGGCTACGTCCGAGAATCCACCGTATTCTCGGGCCTGAATGTTAAGTGTCGACGAATACTTCCCTTTAGAGTCATATGGTTGCGATTTAGTCACCAGACGTCGTCAATTTTTCCCACCTCTTGCATATTGCTCCAATTTATTACCTGTATATGGTAGGATTCTGCTGGTGGACTGTTAGTCCTCGAGGCCCGCCCTCTGTAAATGTTACTCAACAAATATATGTAGGTTCATTGTTTCGGTGGGAAATTTAAGCCGTACCACGTCGGACATTACAGATTAGTTTTTACGGGGCGATTTAGACCCGTAGGGAATAATGGTCCTGTCTTAAAGTGAGGAAAAATTTGAGCACAGATGGTACGGTTGCCAGGGTGACTGGTTGTTTATTTAACTGCTTTAGTCTTTGAGAGGAAGAGCAGAAGAAAAGAGTCCTCAAGTTATTCAGCTACTGCAGATAATTTGGTCAACTATTTTGGCTAGATTCACCTGGTCTATATTAGTGAAGTGAAATATTTTCTGCTATTCTTATTTATGTTTATATGTCAATTTCACAGAGTTTTCCTGCTTTAGAGCATGAATACAAAATGGATATTATTCAGAGGTTGACTTAGAGAGTTTTCCTGAAAGGATGTCATAAATCGCTGGTTGATAAAAACTTTATTTAGTGCACTTAATATATACAGAAGAAAATAGTTTAAGGCAGACTTATATGTTTGCCAGGTTGGGAAGAAATTCTAATTTTCTAGGCTTCCATTCTTGAAGAAATTGTATTCTCGGTATGTAACTTGGAGACTTGTACACAAACATCCCCTCCACCAGACCCTCTATACCATTTAGAGTACAGACACATGCATGACCTAGGTCAGTGGCTTGGTTCACTTAGCTGATAGGGTCAATTGATAGGGTCAAACTCCAAGTCATCATGATCTACATGTACAAGTCTGCATAATATAACAACCATTGTCAGAATTTGTAACCTTCCAAACTAGGGGTGTACTGGCAGGAGGAGGTACATGTATATAATATGATGCCATGAGAGGATGGATCCCATCATAGCTCCAGTCCATCTAACCATGAGGATTTTACATTGTATCTCAATACTCATTTTTTGTCATTTACTGCTGAAGGATATGCTTTCTATAATCTGAAAAAGTAAAATAATTTACAAATATTGGTGACATGCAGAGAAAACATTATTTACCATTTCATCAGGTTGGTTTCATAATAAATGTCTGTCCCATCGGTCACAAGTTATTTTTTTTTAAATATGTATATGTGTACAATTACACTAATGCACTAGTGATCCTTGTTGAGAGAAATGTGTGAGACTACAAATTGGACGGCGGCTCTTCGCCATGGGACTGAACATCAACGAGTTAGTGAAATTATTCTAACAGCCTATTTTACATTTAAGGATGTCCGCTGGTGGTTTTTGACTTTGGCAGCCATTTTGCCTGTTTTTCTATTGGGTTATCTCCCTTCCCTAGGTTAAGAGATGGGGATTTCCTTTAAAAGTCTTCTAGCCAAGAATTTTGCACACCAACATCCATCCAATTTGCTAAATTTTGATAGACATTGTGATTATCTGCAAACAGTTAGAATATAAGAAAAAGTTAAATACTATTTATATGAATTTTTCATGAATATGCTTCAAAACTAGGGCTATTCCCCATGCTTTCTGGGTTATCAAATTGAACATGGGTCAGTCCACTTAACGTTGCCTACAGCTAAAAAATGCACACCAACCTATATTTTTTTCTTTGTTTTTCCTCATATTACACAATTATGAATGCAACAACACACATTATTCAAAAAGTTAATTACTTTGATTTACCACCAGCGGACATCCTTAAATAGCCCCGTTTCAGTGCCTAAGGCTCTAGTTCTAGGTTTCGTGCATTTACCAGGTTACCCCATGTTAAGGCGTTTACTCCATCAAACGTCCATGCTGCTCATCCATTAATATCAGGTGAGTTGTTTGAGCTGATCTGTCATCACAGCTCCCGAGCTAGCGTATCTAATTCCGCTTAAGCCGGTGCTAGGGGCCGTGTGGATACTTCATAGTCTCCACATGAACAGCTGCAATAAAAGCGCGGCTGAGATACTAAGGCTACGTCCGAGAATCCACCGTGTTCTCGGGTCTGAATGTTAGGTGTCGACGAATACTTCCCTGTAGTGTCATATGGTTGCTTTTTAGTCACCAGACGTCGTAAATTTTTCCAACCTCTTGCATATCGCTCCAATATAGGTACGTGAATTGACGTAAACGTCATGGTTTTGTATGTATTAAATATAACTATAAAGTCAAATGGATTCAGGCACGAGCTGTGTTTTCTTTTTCAACATCGATGTGTGATATAAATGCGAAACAAACGTGAAAATAGAACCGTAAATCTGCATACATTATGTTCGGATTTATATCCGGAAGAACGCTTAGAACGCATCTCCGACGATCCAGGACCCCGGAGATTCCGGAGCCTAGGCGGCCCCTGGGCCCTCGCCTGTTGGACTCTCGCCTGTTGGACCCTGGCCTGTTGGGCTGCGATAGTCGACCCCCGCTATGAACTTTCGCTATATCCGCTCTTGGAAATTTTAAAAATTCGCACTCCCTTTTTAAAATGACGCCCCTATATTCAGTATATCTGAAATAAGATTTTAGGCTATCATTATGAACCAATTAAAAGTAAAATAAATATTGTTTACCGATGACACGATACCGTGTGGACATACGGGCTAGTCAAACGTTGAAATCGAACGATCAGTCGCTCCGTTGATTGACAGTTGCCGCCGACGACAAGTTGTACATTGCATTGTGATTGACAGATAGAGAGAAGAAATGTACATTCCTATGAGTCGGCTGGCTGTGGGCAAAACCCCCGCCTTACAATACCATCTCCTTTATTCAAGTTTCTCAAACTTCACTTAACACTTGACTATTCAACAGTTATATCATAGATGTGTCATAGTTATATCATAGTTATAGGGCTACAACGGTGTTAATCCGCTCATTTCGATCCTCGTCTGAAATCATTCTCCCCACAGCGCATGTTCCATTTCACAGGCTCATTTATCATCCCTGCCTTCAACAGCGGAGTTGACCTTTACTACGTTGCTGTGACGTATAGGGGGGAACCCACGTACGCACGGTTCAGTTTGAATCCGGCCGAACAACTCCTTCAGTTTTGCACCTGAGCGAACTACTTTTCATATGCTCTGTCCAGATAAACAAGGAAAATAATCTTCAGATAATTCGTTTTAACTCTAGATCAACAGAGGTATTATGCAGACTTGAAAAGTAATCGAAATGTTCGGTAAACATCTATTTTACTATATATGATGTCACATACGGCGATGTGCGCGCGGCCAGGAATCCATTCCAAAAATCTGACTGGTGACAGGGGTATTATTAGACCCCCCAGCGAGGTGGTTGCTCTGGAATACATACGTTATCCCAAGAGCAATTCATAGCCTTGAAGCAACCATCCTTCATAGATCTGTTGTTCCTGCACTGAAAACCTCGCAGAAGCAGAAACTAAAATAGTTACAACCCCAATCTCAATAAACTCAGAAATAATATCACGGAATATTATATCTGAATTCAGCTCTATGTAAACCCCGTGTGAATTTGAAACTACTGTTGTTAGCCAGTCAGGTGGACAGCTTGTCGAAACAATTTCATAATCACGCCCACGGTAATTACATACGGTAGCTCGTGGTCTAATATATAAACATTATCCCGAAAAAGTATCCAAATATGGCATCATTTTCAGACAGGGTGCGTGGAAAACCGTGAAGATCAAAGATCCGATCTGATTCCGCCGAAAAATCTGGCTTTGTTAGGGGTAGAAAATATCAAAAGATTGTGCCGTGGAAGATGTTAATCTCCGTGAATTAAACGTCCATCATTGTCAGAGAGAAAAGGTAGAAATGGTCGTGATTGGCTTATTATGGGATCTCGTAGTTTCTGGTAAGTTTTCATAGCGTTACGTCTAGATTGTATTCCCCTGATTTACCATCTTGGTTTACGGTACCTAAACCATCTCACGTTCGGCTATTTCCGTATTGGCGGAACGAGCCTCTCACATAGAATGCACAAATCCCCACCGGCGGGGAGCGTATGACGATCACACAGTGAGCCGGCTACGAAATAGTGCCTTAAGGGGATCCGGTCGCATTTTAATGCGAAATTCAGTTAATTTTAACCATAAGAAAATAATTCATTCAAATTACACAAAACTATTTCTATGCTTAGTTGAATAATAGCAATCTATCCCCAGAACTCAGCAGCTGGGCTAATTTCCGCCAACACGGAAATAGACGAATGCGAGATTGATTCCGCCGAAAATTAATTGTGCGCATGATAAGATTCTTTATTGTACTGAGCATCCCATTTTTGGGACAGAGTACAAAACACATAAAAAGTAGAACAAATAAGAAAGTAAACAAACAGGTGCGACGTTTCTGTTTTCTCTCCCAGAAATCCGCTAGGCCAGAGGTCAGTTTTCGCAGCTGAGTCCTGGGGCTAGATTGTTACCTAAATCATGTAAATTGTTGCAACACCTGCCCACCAGGGTCTCAGATGCTGCCGCTATACTGCTACTCGGAGCTGAAAAATGCGAAGCTGCTATTCACAAGAAGCTCATGCATCTCCAGGTTTACAGTTATCCACGATCCATCGAGCAGAGAACATAATCTCGCTATAGGAGGCAGATAGCACTGAAATCTTTGAAAGACAAGAGAGTTGTCTGAGTTGAAAAAAGTATTGTATTGATTTGCCACCCAACTGTTGCTGGACCCACTCAACAGGAACACCTTCAAACAGAAAGTCATAAAAGCGATTAACGATACTGGACCTCCGTTCTTCAAATCGAAACAGTGACAAAGGCCTCGCTTAAATTTGTGAACCGTGATGCCTGTGGAGTTCGTAAACTACACCATGTATGAACAACGGTGTATGACTGTCCCAGAGACGCAAGGAGAGCCTGTGTAAAAGTCAATTAGCTTCTCACTGGATGTTACATCCTCCAATCAAATCGTGCCAGATTCAACCAGTATGAGTATGCAGTAGACGTGACGTGTCGGCTCTGTGGCCATGGACCAGAGAACTATGTTCTCACGCAGGTTGTCCTAAACGTCAGCAAATTACTCCCAGACCTTCCAGACTCCGTCAATACAGAACAATCTGTCCTACTGTCAAAAGTGGAACACTCAAGATTACTGTGTTTCGCCCTGCATGCAGAAAGAAGTCTGATAATGGCCATCAATGAGCGAGAGAAAGAGAGCGAGAGCTAGTCGCGCTGTTTAGTTTTTTTTAGACGTACACTAGGAGCTTTTAACACAAGTGTTCTTACGTTTTGATTGAATATATATGTTTTTACCTCCAACGAGGGTGCTCCTAGATGAAAGGAGGGACATCCGAACGAACAACATATAGCGCAAAAGCATACTTTTAACATGCATAATCTTTGGTACGTATAGAATCTATACTGTTCTATATTTAATAAAAATAACAAAATAAATCATTGTTTTTTTTTCATTTTTCATTGGCATAAACCATTAAATTTATATCCTAGGCCTTTTGAGGCACATCAAATATGCCTACTATAGGATGTGTTTCCGCTCACATAGTCCTCGTTGTATTTCTCCCTTATCAGGAGATAAAATATGTATCCAAATGAAATGGATATTCTCTTGATTCTACCCGCGGAGGATCTCCTCTAATTTGATGTGTTTCTCCCGGTTTTTCTTCTCGAGCTGATCTCCATGGTAACTGAAGTCATAAAGCGGACATGCGCTGTTCGGAGTTTCAGTGTTATACTGTTATACTTAACATGGATGCTAATATGCTTTGAGATGGACGTCAGTAGTATGTAGAGGGCATTTCGATGCTCTGGCGCCTCACTGTGCATGCGCGGGTGAAAAAACCGGAAGTGCGCAGGTCACGTGGTTTGGTGGCGCCCCCTGGTGGTGTGAGTGCGCAAATGTGGTTGTTAGGGTGTGACGTCACTTCCGGTCTCTATCCATCGAGCGTGACCTTAGACCTTAGACGTATGCGTGGATGATAGGAATGCATGTACTTACCTTATCATCCGGGTTTCCCACCGGATTTTCCATCCGGGTTTCCCACTGAGTTTTCCATCCGGGTTTTCCCTCTGGGTATCCCTCTGGATTGCGTCGTATTGTAAATCAGTCTTACATCCGGGTACCCTGGTTTCCAGGCAAAGGTTCCCATGCAAATAGTTCCGGTCATGTGACCGGAAGTGACATTTGGTTCCATGTATTCCTCCGCGGTGATGCGGTCGCGGGGAGAAGCTTCCGCGGACAGAAAGTAGTCCCGAGACTTCAAATACGCGGGCCGTTGCTTTTCGCCTGATTCGCCTATGACTTCACTATGACGTCACATCCGGGCCAAAAGGTCACAGGTCACATCCAGGTCAAAAGGTCAAAGGTCCCTTCCGGCAATGTCCAGCCCTCTCCGGGTCAATATTTAGCCTTTATCTGCCTTTCCGAGGCATCCATGTATAGAGGATTGTCCCCGACAATATTACCGTCTATTTGCCCATGTTAAATGGCCAGTGGGGAAACCTCAGTGTCTTCATACACGTTTCCCCAAAACCTTATTGGCACGAAAAAATACATGAATCCATGAAAAGGAAGACTTATAGTAATAAACATAATCTATATGTGTTGGACGAGTCTCCACTCGCCGTCTTTTCTCAGTTGGTTTGCAACATTTCGTTTCTGGAGCATAACTTGACAACCACGGATATGCATATACAGGTGGCACCACCTAGGGGCAAAATTTTCTGTCGGTCCATAACATTTCGTGTCCAGAGAATAACATGCATAGACAATCCATTAACTGCAGTCACGACTAGTTCCATACCATGCCGTAACCAAACGCAATCTAAATGAACTACCCGTAAACTACTATAACATGTACACCGTGCTTATATTCCACAAATATTCGTCAATTTCTATCAAATGTGCATCCGCGAGGTATCTTGTGTGCATGCTTACTGATCATTTTCACTGCCACCTGACACAATCCCATTCAACTTACTCGTGAAACATTAACCGCCAATATTTATCTATGCCTTACGGGGGTTAGTAAGCAGCTTTACTGATCATTTTGATCAAATGTGTGCATCCCTCAGGCTATGCTCTAGTTTCACCACAATATACTCCCAAGGAATGTAGGTCTCCTAACCAGGTAGCATTTTCGAATTTGGCGTAAGCCCGGTGAACATCTGGCATCAAAACATTGTGTTATCACTTGTTGGTTGATACTTGGAATATGTATTATGCGAGGCGTGGCAAAAAAAAGTGATCTAAATTAGGCCTCCACCGATCAATACATAACAGTGGCGGGGCAGTGTCGGACTAAAGCGGGGCGGGGGGTTCATACAATGAGCAATCTCTGACTGCTTTCTTCCTGTGTTATGCCCCCCCAATCTCTGACCGCTTTCTTCCTGTGTTATGCCCCCCCCCCCCCACCGTAAGAGGGGGCATACAGAGATTCCTTTTTCCGTTTGTCCATCCAACCCAAGGCCATATCTTGAATAATATGTAAGATAAAAAAAATTAATTTTGGGGATACAATGTTTATATCATGAAGGTGTGCACTGTCATGCCCCGTGGGGGCTTCCGGGTCTTGACCTGGGATGTCGTTGTGCACATTGCAGGACGTGGTAAGAATATGCCTCAGCTCCTCGGAGAGCTTGTCGTGAAAGGCAACTGTAGCACCCGCGGTGTTCCCGGGTGTGAAAAGGAATATGAATCTACCCGTGTGGTTCCTGAGTTTGAAACGGAATAGGACCCAAAGTCTTGATATGACTGAAATATAGTTAAAAGCGACGTTAAATCATATTCACTCACTTTTTTTTTTTAAATTAAATTTGGATATATTTTGATCATTTTTCTGGTTTCCATGGCAACAGCATGGAAAAATATCCATATAACAATGTTGACGCTCTGATACGGAGCCGTGTAGGGGACATAGTCAATATTTTTTTAATTTCCCCCGAGATAATATCCCCCGAGATAATAACTAGGGGAAAATTCGCCATTGGTCAAAATTATCTGGGGGGAAATTCGCGATTGGTCAATTATCTCGGGTGAAATTATCTCGGGGGAAATTAATTTTCCCTGAGATAATATCCCCCCGAGATAAT
The DNA here is from genome assembly GCA_036873755.1 of Hanleya hanleyi. Lineage (NCBI taxonomy): Eukaryota > Metazoa > Mollusca > Polyplacophora > Lepidopleurida > Hanleyidae > Hanleya > Hanleya hanleyi. Next base: position 29,675 of record JAVTVY010014884.1, read on the forward strand.
TATCTAGGGGGAAATTCGCCATTGGTCAATCATCTCGGGGGAAAATAATTTACCCCGAGATAATTTCACCCGAGATAACTGACCAAAATCGCGAATTTCCCCCTAGATAATTATCTCGGGGGATATTATCTCGGGGGATATTATCTCGGGGAAAATTAATTTTCCCCGAGATAATTTACCCCGAGATAATTGACCAATGGCGAATTTACCCCTAGATAATTATCTCGGGGCAAATTATTTTTCCCCGAGATAATTGACCAATGGTGAATTTTCCCCTAGTTATTATCTCGGGGGATATTATCTCGGGGGAAATTAAAAAAATATTAACTATGTCCCCTCCACGGCTCCGTACTTATATGTAATACGAAGCCAATTAAATTGTCATCATCAACGCAAAGTACATGTGCCACAAGGCGTAAAGTCCTATATGTAACCCGATACACCAAATTAAAGCTTGCTCTTCCGACTGTGCCAGCTACATGTAGTTGAGGGCGTCGCGCTGGCAATTAAGTTGATGTCATTTTACACGAGGGAGGGGAAAGGCTAATTGAATTATTTTAATATCCCCCCACCAGACATTTAATTGTCACGGATGTTGAGAGCCTGCATTGCATCAAGGGTTAGAAGTGGGATTTTATTGTCATGGGTGTAGGGGGCCCACGTCATCAAGCTTCGGGACAATTAATCTGTGGTTTGGTGGTAAAATCTTCGAAAACTCCATCTGATCACTGAAAAAAATCAATATTGAGTTTTTGTTGGTAAATATTCTGACTTGTGGGAACCCTGATTTCGTGATCAAAGGGTCAAGCAGTCTTCATCATCATCATGCTCCTTGAAGAATTTGCATCATGAACCAATCAATTCTGTTGATGAAAATGCTTATTGGTTTCCACCATCATTAACGAATTGGAAGGAACTGCACTGAATGGTCAATTAGCTATCGATACACATGGATCCAGCTGTTAATTGTCCCCCTGGTGCTATGTTTCTGAATTCAACCTTAGTGTTTGATGGTGTCAAGGTAGAACCAAATTTTCATTGATTTCATACAGCATGCTGGGAGTTAAGCGTTTCATGGGACCATTCAACTTTGCTTAATTTAATGTCCTTGTTTTCTTCTGATGCAGGGGTTCCATGAGTAAGAGTGACAGCACGCTGTACAACCTAAAAACAGTTAACCGGTTGATCAGGCAAGGAATCAGAGATGAAATCTGGCCTGAAAATTACCGAATTCCCGAGTCAACGGATTTCGCAACTTTCCTCAGGGACAAATTAAAGGAAATTGTGAGAAAAGAGAAGGCTTCTGAAACGAGTGAGGGTATGGGTCACGACTGCAACCCGGCCATGAAATAACAATATATGATAATATGTAATGTGTCCGGTCCTTCATCATGTTAATGCAAATGTTTAAGAGAATTATAATAAGATATATTATTGTCATTTGAGCCAATAAAGTGAAACTTTCTTACATTCCTTTTCTGTTACACTGTGAGATCACAGAGATCCCACGCACCTTTATTTTTATTTATTTATTTATTGAGTTCAAGATCCAACAGGCACAGGGCCCAATTACAGATCTGATAAAAACACACAAATCATACACACAAATAACAAAAGCACACAAAACGAGGAAATAATAAAAAAGACATAAAGTATCCTATAACTAATACATATACGGGTTAAAGATAAATAGATTGAAAAAGTGTCATGTATAAATATAAAAACTTACATGTATGGGATAAGAGGTAAAGAAACCTATATAGTATAAAATTTCGCTGATATAAAAGAAAAAGTCTAGGAAGCAAGATATCACAGATATAAGACGGATTTGATATTTCGTCTAAATTGTACATGATTGCTAAAAATGTCTAAAGTAGTAAAGTCTCTAGAGAGGGAATTAAAAAGCTCCATAGATCGGGGAAAGAACGAACATTTTCTAACATTGATCCTTGATCTAGTTGGTCTAAAGATTTCAACAGTTCGAAGCTTCCTAGAGGGAAAGTTATACTGGACCTGTGGTACGAGATACATAGAGTCTACTGTAGAGTTAACACATTTATGTAAGAAAAAAATATCAGATGCCTGACGTCGGAGTCGTAGAAGTGGCAGATTAAAATATTTACTTAGCTCTACATACTGGTCTGAAGAATACATAACTTTGGATTTAAAACATATAAACTTTACAAATTTTCTTTGTACATTTTCAATCTTGTTAATCAAGTATTGTTGATGTGGTGCCCAGATGACAGAGGCATATTCGAGGTTTGAGCGGACAATAGAGAAATACAGAGATTTAAGAGATTTGACGTTTGTGAAAGATTTACAAGTGCGTTTTAAAAAGCCAAGTATTCGGTAAGATTTACTGACAATGGTATTTACATGGTTTGCAAAACTAAGGTCTGACGATAAAGTGATACCAAGATGTTTTACATGATTAACTCGCTCTATGCGGGTACCGTAAATGAGGTAGTAGTCGGACAAGATCTTGTTTCTTTTATTCGTAAATGAAATTATGTAAAGACTTAACAATATTTATGTTTAGTTTCCATGTAACACACCAGGCAATAATTCTGTCTAAATCTAGTTGTAACAGTTGGCAATCTCGTTCAGATTCAATAGTTTTATAAAGTTTCGTATCATCTGCATAAATTGATTGTTTGAGCAGAAAATAGGCAAACAAGAGCCCAAGGGGCTTCAATATACGCCCATATATCTGGAATTACATTGATCCAAAGTTCAAGGTTGTTTAATAGCCTTGATTGCAATTGGTAGTAAGCAATCCAGAGAATGCAACATATATCACATCTTATGTTGAATGATGAACTAAAATGAACTTAACTCTTGGTAACTATAGTTGACCTTGAAGCAAGAGCCGAGAGCTCACATATTCCACACTGAAATCGACAATAGTCAAACACAAGAAAATAGTAGTTTTCCTGCAAATGGATTCTTTTCAGACGAGAGAATTTTTCATGAAGAAAGTGAAGTAAACCTTTGTTCTTGAGTTATGAAGTTCATGAAGAACCCTTCTCCCCGTTAAATTAGTAAATGTATGGTTTTTATTTCAGAACAGTTTAACTAAATGTACCTGTTTCAAACATGGGAGACAACTCCACAGGACATATAGTCAGCTAAACTTGATTCAGTTTTGGGGGACTGTGAGCTTCACTGGACAAATTGATCTCAAAATGTATGGCTCCTATTTGCCATGCGAGTAAGATATACTCAAAGTTTGGTACCAATCCATACCTTGACACCAGATATATCGAACAGATGTTAATGGATGAATGGACAGAACGCAACATCGCATTACACGACCACGTCTTCCACAGGCATATGAAAATGTGACTTTTAATGATTTCTTGATTTTGGGGTCACAGTGACCTTGACCTTTGACCTTGGCCTTAATCTTGGTACACGACACATCGTCTTCTCTCAATGTATCAATGGACACAAAAAATCATGATTTTTATGAATTTCATGATTTTGGGGGTCACAGTGACCTTGGCGATCGGCCATGACACATGTCCCCTAATGTATCTACTGGAGTCACAGTGACCTTGGCCATTGACCTTGAGAATTATATAGAGAATTACAATAGTTAGCATGTTGAGAAATTGAATTCAATACAGAAATGGGTAGAGAAAGATATGACTAGGGGAAAACGGTGGCCAATGTCTTGTTGATGTTTTCCAAACACATCCATACATAGTAACCCTTTTGTTGCTCTAAAAGACCCATTTCATATATTTCCACTATTTTTATACGTCCGCCAAAAGGCGGACGTATTATGTGATGGCGGTTTCCATCCGTCTGTCCATCCTTCGTGTCCGGTATATATCTGGGACAGTCTTCTATCTACAGTTCCAATTTTTGGTGAGTGGATACCCTATGTGTCGTGTACCAAAACGAAGGTCGAGGTCAGAGGTCAAAGGTCACTGACCTAAAAAGGAAATCACTGAAGTGTTCGTGTCCGGTCTATGTCTGTGAACGTTTTCTATCCGCAGTTTTTGTGAGTGGATACGCTAGGTGGAGATGTGTCCCATTCCAAAATTGAGGTCGAGGTCAAAGGTCACTGTTGCCTAAAATCAGAAATTCATTGATCATTGACAGTTCTCTATCTACAGTTCTGATTTCTGGTGAGTGGACGCCATAGGGGGGAACGATGCGCTGCATACCAAATGTAGGTCGAGGTCAAAGGTCATTGTGATCGAAAAATCAGGAAATCATTGAAAATTCCAGATTTTTTTGTGAGTGGATTCAAAAGAGGAAAATGAAGTGTCGCATACCAAAATATAGGTCAAGGTCGAAGGTCACTGTGACCCTAAAATTAGGAAATTATTAAAAATAAGTTTTGTTTGTGCCAGTAGATACTTTAGGGGGACACGATGTGTCGCCTATCAAAATGTAGGTCCAGGTCAAAGGTCAAGGTCACTGTGACCCCAAAATTGTGAAATTGTTAAAAATCATGATTTTTTGAGTCCATTGAGAAATCACGGGGAGCCATTTTTGTACATCCAGGTCGCTAGTCCATGTCACCGTGACCCCAAAATCAAGGTCAAAGGTCGGTGTGACCTAAAAATCAGGAAATCATTAAAAATTACAAATGTTTTGTAAGTGGATTCAATAGGGGGAAATGAAGTGTCGCATACCAAAAATTAGGTCAAGTTCAAAGGTCACTGTGACCCCAAAATCATGAAATCTTTGATAATTACTTTTTTGTGTCAGTAGATACATTAGGGGACATGTGTCATATACCAAAATGTATATCAATGCCGAACGCCAAAGTCACTGTTACCCCCAAAATCATGAAATTCATAAAAATCATGATTGTTTTGTGTCCATTGATACACTGATGGAAGACAATGTGTCGTGTACCAAAATACAGGTCAAGGTGACCCCAAAATCAGGAAATCAATGTCATATTTTCATATGCCTGTCGAAGACGCGGTCGTGTAATGCGATGTTGCCTTCTGTCCATTCATCCATTAACATTTGTTGTCCATGCGATATCTCTGGTTTCAAGGTATGGATTGGTACCAAACTATGAGTATACCTTACTCGCATGGCAAAGATTCTCTGGATGGCTTAGTACCAATTGGAATCAAGGCTATTAAACAACCTTGAAATTTGGGCCAATGTAATTCCAGATATATGGGCGTATATTAAAGCCCCTTGGGCTCTTTTTATACGCCCGCCAAAAGGCGGACGTATTATGTGATGGCGGTTTCCGTCCGTGTGTCCGTCTGTCCGTCTGTCCGTCCCTCGTGTCCGGTCTATATCTGGGACAGTTTTCTATCTACAGTTCTAATTTTTGGTGAGTGGATACCCTACAGGGAGACGATGTGTCGCGTACCATAATGAAGGTCAAGGTCTGAGGTCAAAGGTCACTGGCCTAAAAAACGGAAAATCACTGAAGTGTTCGTGTCCGGTCTATATCTGTCAACGTTTTTTATCCACAGTTGCATTTTTTTTGTGAGTCGATAAGCTAGGTGGAGACGATGTGTCGCGTACCAAAATTGAGGTCGAGATCAGAGGTCACAGGTCACTGTTGCCTAAAATCAGGAAATCATTGATCATTGACAGTTTTCTATCTACAGTTCTAATTTTTGGTGAGTGGATGCCCTAGGGGGGAATGATGTGTTGCATACCAAATGTAGGTCGAGGTCAGAGGTCTAAGGTCAGTGTGAGTGAAAAATAACGAAATCATTAAAAATTTCAATTTTTTTGTGAGTGGATTCAATAGGGGAAAATGAATTGTCGCATACCAAAATATAGGTCCAGGTCGAAGGTCAAAGGTCACTGTGACCCAAAAATCAGGAAATTATTAAAAATAACATTTCTTTGTGTCAGTAGATGCATTAGGGGGACACAATGTGTCACATATCAAAATGTAGGTCAAGGTCAAAGGTCAAGGTCACTGTGACCCCAAAATCATGAAATTGTTAAAAATCATGATCAGGATTTTTTGAGTCCGTTAAGAAATTACGAGTAGCCGTTTCCTCATGTATCAAAATTTAGATCCAGGTCAATGGTCAAGATCACTGTCACACCAGAATCAAGGTCAACGGTCATTGTGACCTAAAAATCAGGAAATCATTAAAAATGAATAATTTTTGGTGAGTGGATTCAATAGGAGGAAATCAAGTATCGCATGCCAAAAATTAGGTCAAGATCAAAGGTCACTGTGACCTAAAAATCAGGAAATTATTAGAAATAACAGTTTTTGTGTCAGTAGATACATTAAGGGGACACAATGTGTCACGTACCAAAATGTAGGTCAAAGGTCAAGGTCACTGTGACTCCAAAATCGTGAAAGTCATGATTTTTTGTGTCCATTCAGAAATTACGGGGAGATGGTTTATCATGTACCAAAATTTAGGTCAAGGTCCATAGTGAAGGTCACCGACTCCAGAATCAAGAAATCTTTGAAAATTACTTTTTTTATGTCGGTAGATACATTAGGGGGACGTGATGGGTCACGTACAAAAATGTAGGTCAAGGCCGAACGTCAAGGTCACTGTGACCCTCAAAATCATGAAATTCATAAAAATCATGATTTTTTTGTGTCCATTGATAACTGACAGAAGACGATGTGTTGTGTACCAAAATTTAGGTCAAGGTCAAGGTCACTATGACCCAAAAATCAGGAGATCATTAAGTCACTTTTTCTATGCTTGTCGAAGACGAGGTCATGTAATGCGATGTTGCGTTCTGTCCATTCATCCATTAACATTTGTTGTCCATCTCTAGTTTCAAGCTACGGAATGGTAGCAAATACCTTACTCGCATGGCGAAGAGGAGCCATACATCAATTTGTCAAAGGTCAAGGTCACAGTCCCCCAAAACTGAATCAAGTTTAGCTGACTATATGTGTCAGGTTGGAATATTCAGAGTTCTCTTCCCTACATGTATATGGCATTTGTCCTGTGGAGTTGTCTCCCGTGTTTGAAACAGCTACATTTAGTTAAACTGTTGTGAAATAAAAACCATACATTTACTAATTTAACGGGGAGAGGGGTCCTTTATGAACTTCATACCTATTTATCAACTCAAGAACAAAGGTTTACTTCATCACTTTCTTCTTCCTTCATGAAAAATTCTCTCGTCTGATAGAAATCCATTTGCAGGAAAATTATTTTCTTGTGTTTGACGATTGTCGATTTCAGTGTGGGATATGTGAGCTCTCGGTTCTTGCTCCAAGGTCAACTAGTTTCCAAGAGTTAAGCTCATTTCAGTTTATCATTCAATTTTAGTTATGTTACATTCTCAGAAGCACATAATTGTAGACCTTTCTCTGGATTGCTAGCTACCAATTGGAATCAAGACTATTAAACAACCTTGAAATTTGTACCAATGTAATTCCAGATATACGGGCGTATATTGAAGCCCCTTGGGCTCTTGTTATATTTTCGGGACAAATGCTCAATTTACATACACCCACTCCCCCACCCTACCTCTGTCGGCAGGCTCCGATAAGCCGGGGATCGATATTAGATCCTCTAGACATGGTTGATAGGGGTTTCCCCTATTGTAGGGGTAAATTCCGTGTTCCGATTTTTATATTTTCGGAACATATCCTCAATTTACATACACCCACTCCCCCACCATGCCTCTCTCGGTAGGCCCCGATAAGCCGGGGACCGACATAAGCCTCACTAGACGTGGTTGATAGGGGTTTTCCCTATTTTAGGGGTAAAGTTCGTGTTCCGCCTTTTATATTTTCGGAACAAATCTCAATTTTACATGCACCCACCCATGACTTGATCGCCCTGGAGAAGCGCTTCACTTTGACACCTCACTCGACCTAATCGACCCACTAGGGGCATCTCTCGGCCCTAATGTAAAAAATAGGGGTACCCGGATGTTCAGGAATGTTCCAGGGTCCTCGGATGTAAGGCTGATCGATGCAATCTAGTGTTCACGAATGCTCCATGGAGGCACGCGGCTGTAGGAACCATTGCATGGGAGCCTTTGCCTTGAAACCAGGGTACCCGGATGTAAGACTGATTCACAATACGACGCAATCCAGAGGGATACACAGAGGGAAAACCCGGATGGAAAACCCAGTGGGAAACCCGGTGGGAAACCCGAATGTTGAAGGTAAGTACATGCATTCCTATCATCCACGCATACGTCTAAGGTTTTGACCCCGGAGTCAAAGGTCACGCTCGATGGATAGACCGGAAGTGACGTCACACGATGACAACCACACTTGCGCAGGCCCACACCACCAGGGGGCGCCACCAAACCACGTGACCTGCGCACTTCCGTTTTTTTCACCCGGAGTGAGGCGTCAGAGCCTCGAAATGCCCTCTACATGTACATACTACTGACGTCTTGGGGTCGTGGTAGGCCAATAATGGGCGTACTGGGTCGTGTGAGGTGTCCTCCACATGACACTATACATCCAACCAAGCAAGTGTACTGAATATAAATAAATGCACGAGCTATAGTTTCTTGTAAGAAAGAAGCGTTCAACAGATTTTAATGATGCCGAGAATATATCTTCCATGGTCACGTTGCCAATTTTGACAGGTAATCACGACACTACGCTGCGGGGGGTACTGCTCTGCCTGGTAATAGAGACTCCATCTCAACAAAATCTACAACATGATATGACATCATTTGTTACGCTCCGTGATGTCAGGAAAGCAGACTTAATAGCAGACTATCTGATTTAGAGACCACTAAGAGGAGTTTGGCGGTGGTCTGTGTACTTGATCCTTGGTCCAAGTACGAAGATCTGGTCCCGACCCTGCAGCTGCTGCTCGCAGTTCAAATTTATATTGCTATTATTGTCCGTACATCTTTAATTCTGAACTGAAGTGTATAAACCAGTTTATTTAAGGAATGATGGTGACATTCAATTGGGGTACAATCTTAAAAAACCCTGTGCAAACTGCTGTGCAAATCCCGCGTAGCGGTTTGTAGCGGATCATGCAAAGCTTGCACAGCGGATTTTAAGTTCATACCCCAAGAACGTTTAAAAACAGTCGAACCTCATAATTAAAGCAAAATTAATGAAACATATTTTTCATATTAATATAACCTTGACCGAGATAGAGAACATCACAGCAATCTCGATTGATCCGTTTTATATTGACCTGTGGGGTCAAGTGATTTCTCGTCAATACGCCGACAAATCGCCCACCACCATTGATTGATTGATTGACTGACTCTGTATTCATCATTCAAGTAAATGTATTAGTATGTAAATGAAAAATAACAGAGATAGAATAAACCCTGGTTGTCTCCCAAGAAAATGAATAACATCATGGCATGTTATTTCCTGATCAACCAGACGTTCAAACGTCAGACCAAGGCAAAACTTCTTGAAATACTTTCTGGATATTGTTTTTCAACGTAATTAATAATAATAAAAATAATAAAATCTTTATTTAGACAATTTGGCATGATACATAGCTATTGAACTGGATCAATTGATTTTGTCAAATTTGTAGAGCGTGTTTGCCATCTTCTGAAAATCAGGCAATATGGGTTATATTTCTATGAGTGATCAATTTTATGAAATACTCAAATTCTTCCCGAATGTGTGACTACTCAGGGTAAATAACACTCCACTTTATCAACTTGTCAAAATTCTACACAGTTTACATTACACGCTGGAATGATAAAAAGCTGTAATAAGCTGTGATTAAGTGTTCTACTTCACTAAAGCGTCATATGCATCATATAAGAGAGATGAAACAAGAGAGTTGACAAAATATACCTATATGTATATTGTGCCTTCAATTTAACGTACCAGTCTATTTGCTGATGCGGATGTCAAGTTAATGTATAATTAGGTCATTCAGACTTATGAGAAATTAGATCTCTCATCCATGACCAAAGGCATTCCATTGTTCATTCATCCGTGTTCCCTTATACCTATATTAAGATAATATTTGTATTCTTTTTCGGTTCCCTGGCACATTTATACATACCATATATTAAGTATATGATAACAATGTTTATCTAACACTGGATACGATTCATGTCAGTATGATGTAGTAACAGATACATATACATGTATATATAATATTTTCCCTAAATGTACAGGGATAAACATTGATAGGCTTTCTGTTATACATTATCGGTAGTTATACATCGCTCTCACAACCATTCCTAACACATTCTTCTTGCGGGAAATCTCGCATAGTTTTAAAATAACAATCGAAAACACACCATCTTTAGTTAAATGTATAGACTGTCAGTGGTATACAGGTGATATATCTATCCTTCTGTTATTTAGTGACAAGAGAAAGTATTCAACAGTGGTTTTATATGAAGACATTGATTTCCGACTTGTTATTGGTAATATATTTCACCAGCGTGTTGAGGATATACCCATTCTATTATCATTTTGTCCGAAGTATTGTATTCCTCTAATGAACTACGTGTACTATATCAAACAGATCTCCATGTAAGATTATGTTCGTAAAATATGTTTGCTCGTGTACATACATGTATTTAACCTTTTGACATTCTACTTTGTGAGAGAATATTTCAGAAGTACCGTAATCATCAGACTACACTAACAATGACAAATCAATCAATCAATCACTAACCGACTAATGGTCACAAATATATTTGGTACAGTTTTGATCATATTTGTGAGGTCACAAACACGGCATATTTGATAATATTTGCGGAAACAGTGCAATCTCATAAGGCATTACACATAGAACCAATCTTAATAAATTAATATCCTATCAAAGCTCCCCAATCGAACATGTCGCTATATACAAGCGACATATCTAAATGGGGAGCAGATAGGATTTAATTTTAATTAGATAGACATAGACCTTACGCAAAGTTTGTGTGAAATGCTGGTATTTGAAAGTTGTAAAAGTAGGTGGGATGTTCTGGAGGAATTATCCGGGGAGGATTGTCCGGGTCCAGTGCGGAATTTTCCGGGGGCGGGCCACTACATCGAAAAAACATTTAACTGTACAGTGAATTCAGACACTGGAAGTATGTTATCATTTCTTGTAAATAATCTCATTTCTCGTAAATAACCTTTCTACCAAAAATAACTTTTATTAGGAATGGAAAATTATTCTATGACTCAGCCATGACGGGTGATAAATGTTTTTGAAATGTGCTAATGATGTTGTATATCTGCAATAAATTTTCCAAAAGCTTCTCGTCCGATCGTATTCAAGGCACCTAAATACAGGATACTGAAGTGCAAAAATATTTTTTGTAGTTCTTGATACAATCCTCAGTTCTGGAAAATCCAACGCCTACATCAGCGATGTGTGGATATAAGGCACAACTCACAGATCACAGTCACACAAACCAGAGTCACACAGACCAAATCTAAGTTACCAAGGAAATATTCAAGTATACACATTAAGGTGAGTAACATAGCAATGTTCAGTGTAGAATGCTGACATGGATTCACCTGCTGTTTATATGTAACTTCAACCACTGAGTATATTCGAGATAGAAATGGGATTTCAGATTTCAAAACTGGTTCTAATCTGTCTTTTCATCTGAATAATCTGAACATTCGACAAGGAACCTTTACAAAAACTTTATTCAATTTCTCCAAAGGCCAATGATCATCACGATTTTTTTTTGAAAATTTGAATTGACCAATCTAATGCTATGAAATTGCAAGATATCCCATGGTGCACCGTTGTTTGTATAAATTTAATGGGTATCCGAGACTGGCATAATTAGCTCCTCTTATTATTATTAGCTACAGCTACCTTATTTTTATCAAGAATATTTGCCAGTGATTAGGATTTTATAGAAAAAACATCATCATCATCATCTTGACGTCAGTAAAATCCATTGACCGCTTCTCACTTGTAGAAAACCATCTTGTGTTTTATTATTTTACTTCATACAACATTTGAAATTGATGCTAACTGTCATACGATAAAGGTTGACGCGGAAATGGTTTTTTTTTTGAACGACGGCTGTATAATATTCAATTTAGGATCTAACTCTTGCTACATACATATGATCATCATTTCCCCCTCAATATACCATTGTTCAGTGCACTCCTGCAGTAACATCATTGATTGGGGACTAACCCCGTAAAATCTATGTTTGCAATAATACTGACTGATGTTTTTCTTTCTAAAGATTAGCAGTCTTTAAATCGTTCTTTTTTTCTCTAAATACAAAACGAAACATTGGATTAGTCGATGGCATCCCACCGATAATGCACGATAATAAAAAGTTTCACTGAGTTGTTAAACCTATCTGGTCTGGGCGATTTGAGGTGTACCGCAGCCTGGGATGGGAGGGGGGTTCCGTGCCCCCTATATATTTTCGTTATCCCTAAGGCTAGAGTGCTGAAACTCACCACCTCTATCTCAACTAGAAAATGCACAAAAAAGAAGAAAAAAAGGTGACCACTATGATGACGTCATAGTGACATCATTTAAAAAAAAGTATTTTTGGGCGATTTTCTGTCAGATTTTTCAAATTTGTTATTTATGTGTTTTCTTCGCAAAAACTGCATTATAAATTAGTCAATAATAATCTTATATGAAGTAAAATAGCTTTTGCCCACTTTTCCTGTAGAAAAGCATGAATTTTGAAGAAAAATGACCACATCACATTTCTGATACGTCACATTGTCGCCATTTTGAATTTACCCATGATCCTCCGCATGGCGGTTATGCAATTTGGTTCAATTAGCTTTCGAGTCTTTGTCGTTCCGGAGATAGGCTCAAACAAGCAATATAGGGGGAGCCCACCAGACCAGGTACGGTTAAACTATTTATGGGACGCTGCGATATGTAGTGATAAGGGGTGGGATAGGACCTGTGAAAAAGACTGCATGGGACTGAGGCAAAAGTTGTTTCCAGCTCTGTCGAACTTGAACATTGTTTTACTTGTCCATATATAGGACACTTATATTTTCACACACAGAGAGTATGTAAAATCCGTTTTAATTATGAACCAGTTTAGGGAATAAACGGATAAGAGCAAATGTCACCTCAACAATGGCATACATGTACATGCATTTTTGTAATACCCAATTTGCACTTGTGGAGTGTAGCTTATCAAAATCTTCAAAAGAAGCTTTTGTCTACTCACATGAAATAAAATATTCCCTTAACCTATGTTATAGAATAACAAATATAGCACAGAGTTTGTGTTGAATAAATTAATTTTCGGTCCAATAGGCACCAGTCATGTTTATTGTGATATTGTTATTATTTAATACTTTACTTTTAGTGTATCATGGGGGCGGCCGAAAGTTCCGAAGCTCATGGAGCTACGTGTTGTGGGTGCGGTGTTAGATGTCCTCCAGCTAATGCCGGTTTCGACTTTGTTAAAGCTTGTGACGGGACTTCTTTTTTCACGTACTGTTTCTGGGTTAGAGCCGCTTCCAGACAGACCTTCACAGCCGGTTCCTCGTTTTCGAAGGGCGGTAACTCAGCTTCGTTATCTGTCACGGTAGCAGAAGGAGACAGACTTTTCAAATATTTCAGGCCAGGAGGCAGCGGATATTATTGCAGTGAATGCTTCATCGTTTCCCACAGAACCAGAGCGCAGTCAGTTTTTCTGGAACTAGCCGGACAAGGAGTGATCATTACGAAGAACTTTGAGCTTGTCCCAGCAGGTGGCAGATTTTAATTTGATGTTTTCTACATGAACTTGTTCAGAATAGAAAAAGGACATTGGAAAGTAGCAAATGTCATATACTAGTACGACAATGGATTTATTTCATCCATTGATGTTCGATATGATGATATAGATGAACGTGTTTGATAATCATTTTGTGAAATGTCGATTCTTACACTCTCAAAACGCAAATGTTAGATTTAACATCTAGAGGGGTCGAGGAGGGAAAACATTTAGAAAGTGTTATATTCACCACTTTTAAGTGTTAAATGCAACATTTTAAGCTGTTGCATCCAACACCTAAAAGTGGTGAAACAACACTTTCTAAATGTTTTCCCTCCTCCAACCCTCTAGATGTTAAATATAACATTTGTGTTTTAAGAGTGTAACCACCATATTTTCACGCAAACGTAGACTTCGTGACCACCATATAATTGTATAGAGTTCGACTTTTCATTTACCAATTTTATCTACTCTGCGTGCATGCAACCTTGATATTGTGATGTATTTTGACAAAACGATTTCCGAAATACTATTTCGTGACCCTTTAGGTCAGTTATTGTAAACACAACTATTTGTGAGAAACAGTTATGTAATTTCAAATTTATACAGGATAACATAGAAACTGCTTATGTAAGTGTACTGAATTAACCTTGGTTTTGATGACTATATGTTTACGTAATGTGACTTTTCCCCGATTCGCTTGTCTAAGCTGCACCAAAGATATCAGAATTTAGTTTAGAGTTAATTCGACCCTGTAATCTATAGGACTGTATAAAAAGGGATGACCGGCACATTCAGGCAGACCAAAACCATCAGGTCTCACCGAAGGCCAATACCATCAGGTCTCACAGAGGCTAATATCATGTCTCCAATGATAGATGTTACTATCTCCAGTACTGAAAATGACTGTTTACAAAATGGTCTGATGTTAATGAAGTTATGTTAGTCTGCCTGCCAAATGCTGCCGATCATTCCTGAGTTAGGTGGAATGAATTTACAATAAATCGGCTTAATATTCAACAGACATGAACTTCGTCTTTGTTGTATCCTGTCTCATTTAAAGAGGCTATCAAGTGTTCGAGAAATCTCAGAAGCCGGATCTTGGAATCTATCATTGTACAGGTTTTATGGAGACCATCACCTGAGTCTGAGACGACTTTGCGTTACAACATCTTAAGATCACGCGCACAAGCCCTTGTCGTCTTGAAGACCGCAAATTCCATAATTTGTAAAGAATCAGCAGAGCCATTTTTCATCTTTGTACATTTATTTCCATAAAAAAACCTAGACTATACAACAATGGATAAATTACTTCAAAATAACAATCATACGAACGTGAATATAAACAGTTGTCTAATAGCGTTACGTGTTTACTTGTATACTAAAGTTTTTCATGTCGAGAGAAACCTGTATTTTTTCGAATTATGATAATTAGACCAAGTGTATCAATCTCTATCTGTATGTAGCCATGTTTTGTCTTGGCACTGTGGTTCTACAGAAAATGTAAGCGCTGATACGGACTTGGCGGTCCTCGTTTTCGGCCGTGATATGTGCTCAGTTGAAGTTTCATAGTGAAGATCTCGCTGACTCATTATATTATACAAGTACCTTACATGTATAAAAATGTATCATACTTTAATACATTAAAGGTACCATGGTTTTACTATGGTAACTGTACAATGGTATTTTGAGACGTTTTACCACTGTGTCTGTACCATAGTAACAGTACCAGAACATGGTATAGTGTATCATGGTATACAGAAATATGGCCAGCTTGGTTCTTGATTCAGATCCATGGTACATCCACACATTTACCGTTGTCAATTATTTAATACATTTACCCAAATTAGATTATATTGAATTCTGTTACACTTGTGTCAATAACATCGAGCTAACCGTGCAATTATTACACGTTTTAGCACGGTAATGTGAAATGTACATGTGTCAAGTGCAGGTGTTCGTTTGAGATTCCATTTCACAAGTCGAGTGAAGAAAGGGACGTCTGCTTTCATACAAGTAACAATCGAATAAAACAGACAAATAAATTACAAGATGAAATTTCCTTCTCAAGTTTAACTGTTGTTTCCATCGGGAAATTGAGTAACAAACCGACAAAAACAGGCATATATCCACGTAATTTCCCAACAGCTGACTCAGCTGACAAAATCCCTCCCCAATTGACAGGTCATATAAACTCGTCCACTGACATTGATTGGCATGATGCCAAACGAGACGGGAGCATCGTCCCAACATAACTGGACGAGTGTTTTTGTTCTTTTTTTTTCAAAAAAGGCGAGAAAGGTTGTCAAAGTTTAAAACATGTTTTCAACCTTTCATTGTAATCTTTGTAGATAATCAATTTGAGTAGTGCAATAGAATAGAGATAATGTTTTCATAGACGTGCTAAATGGTTATTTTACGCACGGTTAGTGTGGGAAAGTTTATAAATGTTAGGGCGCAGGCTAATATTTCTTAATCACCAAACTTACATGGTACATAATTACACCTTATATAAGATAGACGAGTTTTGATTGGTTCTTAGCCGGGGCATTTACGGCAAATTCTCATCCACAAGTCATTCTCACGCGACTGTCAGGGGCAGCGGGAAATTTGCCTTCCGTTGCCTTGGCAGCGGGGTATTTGCCTAAAAGTATTTGCCGAATTATCCCGCCGCCGAATTATCTCCCCTGATGGCGATCGTCCCAGTCTTGTTTGTAAACAAACATGGCAGCGTCAACAGATGACAGATTTGGAGCGTTTGCTGGCGATGAGATCGACTCGTTTCTGAGTAGCAACAATCCTAGAAACACAGAAAAGTCGACTAAATTTGCTGTGAAACTACTGAAGGACTACTGTACAGCAAAAGGCAGAACCATAGACTTTGAAATTCTCCCGGCAAACAAACTTAGTGTGCTACTCAAAGAATTCTACGTGAATTTACGCCGAGCACAGATTTATTAATATGCTTTGTGTGGCAAATAAAGTTCGGTTCTATTTTATATTACTTTGTATTATCTTTCTGTCTTCATCTATGCTTCTGTTTAGCATATGCGGTGTAATTATACAGATATACCAGGTTTCGGGGGTGTATTTGCGATATATCCCGGTCTCGACCATGGCAAATTTCCCTCGCTAACGCTCGGGAAATTTTCTATAGTCTCGACCGGGATATATCGCAATTACACCCCCGAAACCTGGTATATCTGTATAATACTGAGTATCAGAATGGAACAGAAAATATTGAAATAAACTGACCGTAATACATGCGGCTATATCATGGATATATGAGTGAACTGATTTGAAAATCAGACAACTTTGGTAGTCAGATAACTTTGCTAGTCAGGTAGATCCGTTGAATAGTACCGTATTAATATTGGTCAAGTGGGTACCGTATTAATATTAGTCAGGAAGCAATTGGAAAAGGATAGGTCACCATGCAGGGGTAGCTGCTAGACCGACAACACTGCAGGACGCTGGTCAGACGTTACCAGATAACGATAATGATCTAGACCTTGGATCCCAGCAGTCTCATCCATGTGGTGATGTTGAAGCTCCTGACATCCCCAACATGTCCCCCGATTTGAATGGAACGACAGGACTGGACGCTTGTCTGACGTTTCCAGATAACATATAAAATAGTAGAAATCTGGGTAGTGTTCTCAATCAGTCACAGTTCAATGCTGAGACTTTAGCTTCGCGCTCCCAGTGCCCAATAGACAAAAGTGTATGTTTATCAGATAATGCTATGGTAGCGGGGCAACATCGATCTGCAATGGGATATAGTGTAGCGGTTTTAAAAGCGTACGGTGTACTCTCAGTCAAATATTTCAAATCAAGTCACTTTAACCACTAATATTCAATGCTGCCACCACCTATTTTTCATTAAAAATAGGAAAATATTTAAGTTTAGCGTTTGCCTATTTTCTTCCTTTAACCCCGGAGACGCCGCTACCAACTGGATTCGGGTTCTCGCTCTTTCCTCTTGTATCTATCACTTTGCTGCTACTCCCTCGTTGTATCATAGAATTGTTACTATCTCACTACTGTTATCTTTATATTTAATAGAGTCAGTTCATTATTTGTATTATATGACCGATCTGTGATTTCTGTAAACCAGGACAGTGACTATAGTATATCTGTGAATTCTTGATAATCTTCTGCCTGATGACGCTTGTAATCTTCCCATGGAATACTTGTACCTCTATCGATGATGACGTTCCTGATACTGGATGTCTTAAGCGATTTGTATGGTTGACATCAGTGATATCTGAATCTTAGGATGACATTAGTGATTCCCCATTTTCTATGGATGATGTTTGTAATCGTTCTAAGATTACTTATGTACTTTCTAATGGATGACAGTTTGTAACCAGTTATTTCGGATAATGTAATCTTCTTGGCATCACAGTTTCCAATATTTGAACAGTTCCACAAGAACCAACTTCAAGTCAGATATATTCAATTGAATAATATTCATAACACAGTTTATTCTTGAATCAGATGATCAAACATATATACAGTTAATTGAATCAGGTAAGTTTGTCGATGTAATCATAGATGTAATCATAGATGTAATCATCAGATATAGTTGCTCCAAGTTTCTGGTGACATATGGTATTTCCCAATTATAGCGAAAATATACTCAGTTCCTCAAATAATGCTTGAAATAGGAAGTACACGGTTAATTTCACTGTTCCTAGCTCTCCTATATAAGCAGGTGACATGTAACCATGAGACATGTAACCATGATTACATGTAATCATGACACATGTAATCATTTACTGTTCAGCATGTAATCATTGAACATGTAATCATTTACCATGTAATCATTTACTGTTCAGCATGTAATCATTGAACATGTAATCATCTACTATGTAATCCTAAACTATAATCTTCACACTCGACTGTAGGCTGTCCTTTTGGTCTATATGTTAAAGGCTGGCTGGTATAGATCCTTACCCTCCGAGTGTCTGAGATCGTCTGACATATTGGCGAAATTTCTGCCTTTTATAGTGCCGGGTTGCTAACCAGTTGCCAAGCCAATGACGTAAAATTCTACGGCTAAACGAAAATGCCGAATTTTGATTGGTCAATAATTACAATTCTGCAAACGCGGTGACGTAATATACTCGACAACTGATGCAGACGGTGCAGACGGCAGGCTGAATTGAGAGCGCACTTTACCAAAACGTATATGCAATTTCGAGGCAAAAATTATACAAAGTTCCGATGAATCGTTGGCAGAACCAGATATCATACGAAAGCCTGTATCCTGAACTTTCCATGGATATAATTATATTCCAAAAAGAACTCTTTATAGACGAAGATGGAAAAGTTATCGCTCCCGAACTTGTGCGAGACGTGTGCACGAAAACTACATGCAAAATTAGGCATGTTTTTCTCATCGCATCGGCGGAAACAAATGCCGATCTAAGGAAAAATATTACCTCAAAGGCAGCAACCGAGTTAGCAAGGTAAGCCTGAACAATTATATTTTCAATGAATACAAGGTTGTCTTGAGAAATATATCTCAAAATATGATTAATTAATGATTTTCCATCATGACAAACGAACACCGGCTTCCAAACAAATATGGCGGCGGGTATTCGAAGCTCGAAGTCAGAAAATTGCCAAACTTCAAAAATTCAGATCTCATCAACCAGAACGTCTTATGTGCTGACAGTTCATGACTATATCGTAAAATATATATACTTCCTAACCTTAGTTGGATTCGTCATGAAATCATTTAGAAATAAGTTATTCGAGCACTTTTTGTGACATAGCAAAACGAAGATGACAGCCGTTTCCCTATACGCTGCAATGGTTTACACGAAAAACCGGCTCAACTAAAAATCCATTTCTCCGTAAATATGAAATGTCCAAACTTTTTACGTCAAGACAATATTCTGTGTACTTCCTATTTCCTGCAGGAATTTATGCAATATAAATTCTTTCCGCAATAATCTTACAATTTACTGGGCAATGGTAACGAAATTCTTCGTCTCAATTGGAGCTTCTTGTCGGCGGAACGCCAAGATCAAAGAGCGCGTGCTGCAACGTAGCAGTGCACGCGAGGATCTAAATATAGATCCGTTTGTTTACATATATCAGCTGATCGTGTCTGATATATAACAAACAATACCTTATAACAACAGTAATTTCCGTAATATCTGAATAGTTGATACTCGACCAAGAATTAATTATGACAGAAAAATTATCTCGCCCTATTCATAGAAGTATTATTTCAGATAAATTTCCGTCACACCACCCCCTGCTAAAAGTTGTTCGTCCCGAACAAAAGCACCAGCATGTCACCAGATGGTTGTCAACAATTTATCACAGATTTCTTCTGGACCAACAGGTAATCATACAATAAATTAAATTAGAATTTACAGTTCATGTCATGTCTCTTTGTTCATTCTGTTCTTCATCACCACTCTGTCAATTAAGTTCATTTGAGTTCATTGTCATTTCATTTCACGTTTTACTTCCGAATTTCTGAATAAATCACCAAGTATTGCAGTCCTCAAGGTTCATTGGTTTAGTCATTGTCCATATTTCATCAATAAATTAATCATAAGTTAATATTATAATTAATTTAATTTATTATATTCAACTATAAGTAACTGGAGAGAGAGAGAGAGAGAGAATAAGATTTAACGTCGCATTCAATAAAGTAACTGGATCTCAACAGGGGTAATAATTTAACAGGAACAAGAACTTTATAAAGATGCCAGAATATTATCACAAAAGAAAGTTATCAACGTATTCTCTTATTTTAGGAGAACGATCTGGCAGTGTGGCATCAAAACAACAAACAGTCAACTATTATTTTGTCAATTGTATAATTTTCGGCGCTTTGTACACAAAAGACACTCTTCCCCACAGAGGGCATTCTTCACTACTTCATCGGTCATCTTTCTCCCATCTGTATATGTTGTTGTTCGTATTTGGTGAATGTGTGCGAAGTCCTCATGCCTGTGGGAGATCACCGTTGGTATTTCGAAACTCTCATTTGAAACAGACGAATGGTCTCCGTCCGCCATCGTGGAAGGAGTTGGACGCACTCCAGCTTCCGTTGTCGACACTCGGGTATGATTTCCGACAACGATCATAATTTCGCTTTTGCCTAACTATGTTCTTTGCTTGTGCTGTCCTAGCTCGTTCGTACGCAGCTTCTAATCGTTCACGTAATTCAGCAGCATATTCAGTAGTATTTGCGTTGAACATAGCAGGAGGTCGTCCAGTTACAATATCCAGAGGTAACTCCACTTCTCTCCCAAACATCATCATGTTGGGGGTTTCATGAGTGACATCATGGACGGATGAACGATACGCCATAAGCGCGAAAGGTAACTGCTCATCCCAATTCTTCTGATTCTTGTCAACCATCATGGCTAGTCGATCCTCCAAAGTGCGATTAAATCTCTCGACCATGCCATTTGACTGCGGGTGATAGGGTGTTGTACGTGTCTTCTCAATCTCCAAGAGCTTGCAGACGTCTTGGAATAGATGTGATTCAAAGTTTGATCCTTGATCGGAATGAAGCTGTCTAGGAACACCAAATCTACAAATGAATTCCTTGACAACTTTATCCGCTACAGTTACTGCTTCCTGATTCCGTAATGCATAACCTTCGACCCAACGTGTAAAGTAATCCTTAACTATGAGAATGTACTGATTTCCCTTCCTGGTTTTGGGTAATGGTCCGAGAATGTCAATGGAAACTCGCTCCAAGGGAGTTCCAACAGTGTACTGTTTCAGTGAGGCTCTTGACCGCTTAGGGGGTGACTTACGGGAAGCACAAGTGTCACATTGCTTGCACCAAAGTTCAACATCTGATGCAAGTCCAACCCAAAAGTAACTCCGTCGGACCTTTTGGAGAGTTTTCTTGAATCCAAGGTGACCAGCAGTTCTGGCAGAGTGAAGATGATAGAAAACTTCCTTTTTATATGCAGCAGGAACGATCAGCTGGAGATAATTTTGACCGTTGCCTTCATACTTGCGGTACAAAACTCCATGATGAAAAGATAACCTGTCCCATTCGGCCCAATAATGCTTAGTTACTTTTCCTAGTGCAGAAACTTTACTCCATTGAGGGCGATCAGTGTGTTGTTTCTTGGCTGTAATCAACCATTCCAGAACAGGGTCATTTTGTTGTGCTTCTGCTAGCTTCTGACTCGACCAAGGTTGTTCACCCATTGTAATGATTTCTGAGGAATCACTGTCTTGTGGTGGGTGGGTGGCCTTTTTCTGTTGTCTCGTGGTTACAGCAGCAATTTGTTCATTGCTTGATGGTTGCGTATACTTCTTCACTGGAATGCGTCGTACCAGACGTCTTTGTGGATATCCCCAAGATTTTGGAACCCACTTCACTTTGGTCACGGTTGTCTCAATAGGCCCGGAGTGATCTGTTTGAACTGAAACCTCAGTTGTTTCTTCACTTTCTTGTGTCGATATTGCTGTAATTGACGTCCCATCTGTGTAACCCATCTTTTCACACCATCCACATGGAATACGCATCGTCTATAGCACGATGCCAACCCCAAGAAACTGCGAACATCATGAGAAGATGCTGGAACTGGCCATTTCTGTATGGTTTGTATCTTCTCGGAATCTGTGGTTATTCCTTCTTAGGAGACTACATGACCAAGGTAGTTAACCTCCTGTTGGAACAGATGACACTTCTTCGGTTTCAGTTTCAGCTTGGCTTCACGAAGTCTATCGAAAACCTTCCTCAAATTGCTGATGGCTTCGTGCAGAGTCTTCCCAAAAACTATGATGTCGTCTAGATACACCAGACAAATGTCCCATTGGTAACCAGCTAGAACCATCTCCATCAAACGTTCAAAGGTGGAGGGAGCGTTACACAATCCAAATGGCATGACTTTAAATTGCCACAGTCCGCTTCTAGTAGTGAAAGCAGATTTCTCCTTGGCTTCATCATCGAGTTCTACTTGCCAATATCCACTAGCCAAATCTAGAGTCGTGAACCATTTTGCACCATGTAAAGAGTTGAGTGAATCGTCAATCCTAGGTAAAGGGTATGCATCTTTGACCGTAACCTGGTTCAGCCTTCTGTAATCCACACAGAACCTGGTACTTCCATCCTTCTTGGTCACTAAGACAATTGGAGATGCCCAAGGACTGGATGATCTCTCTATGATGCTTCGGTCTAACATGTCTTGAACTTGCCGATCAGCCTCTTCCTGTTTCTGAATTGTTAACCGACGTGGAGGTTGTCTAAGTGGTGGTGCATTACCAGTGTTAATAGAGTGCTTTACACCTTTTGCTTGTCCTAAATCCGCATCTGTTTCAGCAAATATATCCGCATACTCCAGCAAAAGAGCCTTTACCTCGCATTTGTCTTCTGAAGCCATTCCCTCTGTACTCCGGATATACAGTGGCTCCAAATGCCTCGGTAAAACCTGTAGTGGCAAATCCTCACTACAATCACTTTTGGATGACCTCCTGGCTCCAATTTTGTCATTGACGCCGTCATCCTTATCCACAAACACACAAGTGGATGTCACCGGGCTTCCTATCGCGGCTGGAGTTCCCTCGTGGATAACTTCAGGTTCTGTTCCGAGGTTGATTACCGTCAGAGGATAAAACTCTTCCTCACTATCCACGAGCGTTCGCCTGAACAGTAGCACATCATCAGGTATCCCTAACAAAGGTTCACATAAAGTCCATTTCCCTATCGTTCCAGTGTAACCCTCTACTGGACGACTTGGAATCATCATCTGTTGACCAGGTGGAATAGTCACAGTTTGGCTAACAATGAGACGGCAATGTCCAGAATTCTCAGAACGGTCTTGCCCTGTGCATAAAATCTGGTTTCCATCACATGTTAAGCTTCTGCTCTTCAGGTGAATCTCACAATTAAAATTTGTCAAGAAATCCATTCCCAAAATACCGTCGTTGCGAATGTTGGCAATGATGACATTCATTGGCGTTGAATGGGGTAGTATTCCCAAGTCCAACTCGCATGTTCCGAGAATATTCAGCGGTGTATGATCTGCAGCAAGAAGTCTCATAGAAATTGGTCTGATCGTGGGTCGATTTTCCAGTGGTATTCTGGAGAAGAAATTATTTGATATAAGAGTAACTGAAGCTCCGGCATCAATGAGAAATGAAATGTCAAAGTCCTTGATTCGACCAGGAATGTACAGACCATTTTCTGGATTCTTTACTCCGACCTCCAGTATAGGCAATTTCTCACCGTTGGCTGGATCCGTCGAGTAGTTTGCAGAACACTCACTGGCAACCTGCTTGTGAAACGTTCTTGTTATTGAGTCTCGTTGTAAGTTTTCTTTTTCCCTGAAAGAGTCGTGTGGTCGAGGCAGTGATTCTTTCACAACCGATCTTTGCCCCGGCAGATCGGCTGTATCGCGTTTCCCGACTGCAGATGATGTGACTGCTCACTTCGGTTACCGTTATTGCGACATTGAGAACTGTAGTGTCCAAACCCATGACACCGGTAGCATTCAACACTAGACAATGGACGTCTTGAATAACCCCCATGACCTTGGTTGTTACTCTTGGTCAGCTGTTTTAGCTGTTCCTCAATTCTCTTAACTCGGTTTTCCAGGCTGTTATTGGTTGTATCCTTAGCTACTTCGCGTACAAACTTCCTGGATGTTACACCACTTCGCTGAGCCTCTATCTTCTTATAACCTTCGTACTCCAATGCCAGCGTAACAGCTGTTTGAAGATTCTCCGGTTTGCCTCTGTACACCTGCATACGAGTATCCGCATCCTCAATTGCATCGATAAAATGTATTTTAGCCAGTCTATCTTGTTGTTCTCATGACACGTCTGGGTAGGCAAACATGGATAACTTGCGAATCGCTTGTCCAAGCTCTCGTAAAGTTTCCTTATTCCCACGTCGTCTACTTCTGAGCTCCGCTAGATATAGCTCGGCTTGACCACTGGGACCAAAACGTGAATCCAAAATGTCCACAAGTCGTTTGTAATCACATTGCTCTCTTTCATTGAGGGTACACACTAACTGTCTTGCGGGACCTTTCAGATGCGTGAAAAGAAAATCTGCCTTTTCTTGTCGGTTCCATCCATTGATTCTGGCAATGGTGTTGAATACCTGAAGATACTCTTTCCAAGGGGTGTCACCACTGTAAATTTCGGGCTTGATGTTCCTACGTTGCACGTGAGACCCGTTCCCGTAACCGGCCTCACGTGGAGACGATCTCAGAGACTCCTCCCCATGTAACGGGATTCTGAACATAACTTCAGCTTCGTCGCTGTCATCATGGGCGACTGTTTCTTCTTCCAGATCCATGTTGAACTTGTTCAATGTCGGTAATCACTTTATAATAACAAGTCTTTGATTACAACTTTTCAATGTCTAGTATGCAGCTATCCCAGAATGCATTAATCCCACCGCTGCCACCAATTGTAGCGGTTTTAAAAGCGTACGGTGTACTCTCAGTCAAATATTTCAAGTCAAGTCACTTTAACCACTAATATTCAATGCTGCCACCACCTATTTTTCATTAAAAATAGGAAAATATTTAAGTTTAGCGTTTGCCTATTTTCTTCCTTTAACCCCGGAGACGCCGCTACCAACTGGAGTCGGATTCTCGCTCTTTCCTCTTGTATCTATCACTTTGCTGCTACTCCCTCGTTGTATCATAGAATTGTTACTATCTCACTACTGTTATTTTATATTTAATAGAGTCAGTTCATTATTTGTATTATATGACCGATCTGTGATTTCTGTACACCAGGACAGTGATTATAGTATATCTGTGAATTCTTGATAATGTTCTGCCTGATGACGCTTGTAATCTTCCCATGGAATACTTGTACCTCTATCGATGATGACGTTCCTGATACTGGATGTCTTAAGCGATTTGTATGGTTGACATCAGTGATATCTGAATCTTAGGATGACATTAGTGATTCCCCATTTTCTATGGATGATGTTTGTAATCGTTCTAAGATTACTTATGTACTTTCTAATGGATGACAGCTTGTAACCAGTTATTTCGGATAATATAATCTTCTTGGCATCACAGTTTCCAATATTTGAACAGTTCCACAAGAACCAACTTCAAGTCAGATATATTCAATTGAATAATATTCATAACACAGTTTATTCTTGAATCAGATGATCAAACATATATACAGTTAATTGAATCAGGTAAGTTTGTCGATGTAATCATAGATGTAATCATAGATGTAATCATCAGATATAGTTGCTCCAAGTTTCTGGTGACATATGGTATTTCCCAATTATAGCGAAAATATACTCAGTTCCTCAAATAATGCTTGAAATAGGAAGTACACGGTTAATTTCACTGTTCCTAGTTCTCCTATATAAGCAGGTGACATGTAACCATGAGACATGTAACCATGAGACATGTAACCATGAGACATGTAACCATGATTACATGTAATCATGATACATGTAATCATTTACTGTTCAGCATGTAATCATTGAACATGTAATCATTTACCATGTAATCATTTACCATGTAATCATTTACTGTTCAGCATGTAATCATTGAACATGTAATCATCTACTATGTAATCCTAAACTATAATCTTCACACTTGACTGTAGGCTGTCCTTTTGGTCTATATGTTAAAGGCTGGCTGGTATAGATCCTTACCCTCCGAGTGTCTGAGATCGTCTGACATATTGGCGAAATTTCTGCCTTTTATAGTGCCGGGTTGCTAACCAGTTGCCAAGCCAATGCCGTAAAATTCTACGGCTAAACGATAATGCCGAATTTTGATTGGTCAATAATTACAATTCTGCAAACGCGGTGACGTAATATACTCGACAACTGATGCAGACGGTGCAGACGGCAGGCTGAATTGAAAGCGCACTTTACCAAAACGTATATGCAATTTCGAGGCAAAAATTATACAAAGTTCCGATGAATCGTTGGCAGAACCAGATATCATACGAAAGCCTGTATCCTGAACTTTCCATGGATATAATTATATTCCAAAAAGAACTCTTTATAGACGAAGATGGAAAAGTTATCGCTCCCGAACTTGTGCGAGACGTGTGCACGAAAACTACATGCAAAATTAGGCATGTTTTCTCATCGCATCGGCGGAAACAAATGCCGATCTAAGGAAAAATATTACCTCAAAGGCAGCAACCGAGTTAGCAAGGTAAGCCTGAACAATTATATTTTCAATGAATACAAGGTTGTCTTGAGAAATATATCTCAAAATATGATTAATTAATGATTTTCCATCATGACAAACGAACACCGGCTCCCAAACAAATATGGCGGCGGGTATTCGAAGCTCGAAGTCAGAAAATTGCCAAACTTCAAAAATTCAGATCTCATCAACCAGAACGTCTTATGTGCTGACAGTTCATGACTATATCGTAAAATATATATACTTCCTAACCTTAGTTGGATTCGTCATGAAATCATTTAGAAATAAGTTTTTCGAGCACTTTTTGTGACATAGCAAAACGAAGATGACAGCCGTTTCCCTATACGCTGCAATGGTTTACACGAAAAACCGGCTCAACTAAAAACCCATTTCTCCGCAAATATGAAATGTCCAAACTTTTTACGTCAAGACAATATTCTGTGTACTTCCTATTTCCTGCAGGAATTTATGCAATATAAATTCTTTCCGCAATAAACTTACAATTTACTGGGCAATGGTAACGAAATTCTTCGTCTCAATTGGAGCTTCTTGTCGGCGGAACGCCAAGATCAAAGAGCGCGTGCTGCAACGTAGCAGTGCACGCGAGGGTCTAAATATAGATCCGTTTGTTTACATATATCAGCTGATCGTGTCTGATATATAACAAACAATACCTTATAACAACGGTAATTTCCGTAATATCTGAATAGTTGATACTCGACCAAGAATTAATTATGACAGAAAAATTATCTCAGATAAATTTTCGCCCTATTCATAGAAGTATTATTTCATATAAATTTCCGTCACACTAGACAATGGGATCGTGTCCGATACTGATACCGACGAGGAGGTTGAGACCTCTCCTAGTACAGAATCAGAATCAGAATATTTATTGCAAATTAATGCGCCCCATTTGGAGCAAACAATCACAGAGAAATCACACAGGGAATCATTTAGAGTTCATTGGAATTGATTGACATTGTGAGAGAAGTTACACAATCACACCAGTATTAACTATAAGCCTTAAGTTATGTACGGTACCTTAATATTAGAACATGAAGGCTGACAATGTTTTATATGTACTGGACACAGCTAGATATTAGCCTCTCGCGTTTCAAAAGAACAACATAGATATGAACCCAGAGCTTTACAGACAGAAAAGCCTTCACAACTTAATATCCAGATAAACTGATTATGTAATGATAAATTTAAAAAGGAGGAACAGACCTTGTTGACATGTAGTGGATGCTCGTCCAGATCCAGATTGGCTGAATGACAGGTATCCCGAGGACGTCACTGTAGCCAAACATTTGCGTACACTTCGCCATCCATAAGATGGCTTGCGAATCGTGTGTCTCCATTATCGCGGAGCGATATCCGATAATTTACAGGATTCTGTTCGGTCTTCATTCGGCGGAGAACAGACTCGAGAAATCTGATAAATTACAGGTTTTCATACCACTTCTGAAACAGATATTGCCTGGGCTTACAAAATATATAGGTATGTATAACTTTCGTATCATCCAGAAGGTGTGGTGGATCTGACATTTTGAACAAGTAGTTCATCACATGACTCGAAAATGGCGAGTTACGTTGGGGTTACGTCGGTGAACTTTAGATGATTGGCTGACGAAGTCACGTGGTTTTGATTTCTGGAAATTCCCTCTTGCAGTTGCCGGAAGTAGGCTGAAAATGGATACACACGATCCCAGGGTCAATCTTACCGCGTATAGATGACCGAGATGGTTACAGGTTGTGTAGCCAAAGTCCCCGGCTTCTCAAGACTTTAGTGTTTTCTGCAATCCATTCACGGTCAAGTTTGAGTTAGAAGCTAAGAGTAGAGAGTGGAACCTAGACAAGTGCCTAAAGAAATTAACAGACTGCTTTCATGCCGATGCCATGACGTTTTACAGTTATCAATCAGAGACAGTTAAAACCTCATTTGATATACTCCTAAAAGCAATGGAATGTCACTATAATGCGTGCAGTTTGAATGCGTTTGTAGGCGGAGGAGCAAGGTCCTGAGGATACGTCGGAGGCGTTTGCATTTCGGTGCATTAAGTTGGCAAGGGACGAGTATCCGAATGCGCCTGAAAAGATGGTCGAATCAGTAGCGGCGGAACATTTTCTCAGAGGGTGTAGGGAAATTAGGCTGTGAGATTTGCTATGGAAAAAGTCCTACAACCACCTCGGAAGCCTTGTCTTATGTGAATTCATCACGATATAATCTGAGAGAGTTCGGTTTTCAGACAGTTACATGCAGGACTGTCATTGTCGATTCAGTGGGAGATACTTTTTTGTCATGTTAGACGTGGTTTAGATGCGTGTGCTGAATTGGCAACGGCAAATGACGATGCGAGGTCGTCCACAGAGCAGTGACGGCGGAACAGGAATGTGGGGGGGGGGGGCATGCCCCCCAATATTCTCAGCAAATACATAACCGACAAAAAAAAAGAGGCAGAGACAGATAAAAAAAAAAGCGAAAGCGAAAAACCTATATCTGTATTGAACGTAGATTTTACTTTCCAATAAGCATGAGGGGCATACTTGCTCTTTCCGTCATCCCAATTAAGTCCTGGTTCGTCTATCAAATCCGAGCCATGAAGGATAGATCGTACACCGCAACGAATATATCCACTTCTCGCTGTGGATAATCGCTATATAAATGACGCAGTGAAGGATATATATCCACCTTCACTGGATTTGAAGGAAACTACAGATAGCCCTACAGGCACATCTTATTTAGATCTCTAGCTCTATAAAAATGAAGCGGGCATTCTCTCTCGTCGACTTTATGACAAAAGAGATGATTACAATTTCGACATCGTAAACTATCCGTTTCTGGATAGTAATATTCCAGTGGGACCTGCATATGGCGTATACATATCTCGCTTAGTAGCATTTGCTAGATCCTGTGTTAAATGTGATGATTTTAATCAACGTCACAAAACATTGTTGCAGAAACATATAAAACAGGGCTATTCCACCAAGCGCCTCCACTCAAAGTTTCTCAAATTTGGCGATACATATCGCATGCTGATAGCAAAATACCAACGTAGCGTGCAAGATCTATGGCGCTACGTTTCGTAACTTGTGTCTAATTCCGCTTAACCCGGGGCTAGGGGCCGTATGAACCCATGTACTTCAAGATCCTCATGGCACTCATATGAACAGTCACAATCAAAGCGTGGCTGAGATACATTATTCTTTACATGACGACTTTACAACGAATTATGGATTAAGAATACTGATCAGCGATACGGATTTGATATTTTTGGAACATCATGATGTCTTGCCGGCATCATTGAAAACTGTTGACCGCTTCTCTCTTTCAGGAAACAAGCCTATGTTTATGTATACAATGATTGTCTTTTTGAATTTGGTGCTAATACTGTTATATGGAATATGGAATAGGTCTTTGGATTATGGACGCGGATATTCTCTAATGGACGACGGCTGGATTATGAATGACGGACTAGACGCTTGTAATATGACCTCTCCAACCATGCCCATATTTGGACGAATTAAACGCCAGGCAATGTCTCCATCTGGTTGCTTTGAAGTCAGATGTTTTTAGGCTATCCGAGAAATTTTTTAATTTAAAATACGCTCTCATGTTTCCTCTCGGACTTTGGTCCTTCAGCTTCTTCTCTACATAAACTGGGCCTTCATCTAAATATACTGAGATCCCACGAAGGTAGCGTATTGCCCCAAAACACCGTCCGTTCATTGGTTGATATTTTAAACCGACACTTCCAGTAATAATTTGAAAACCCTAATCTGCCTTCAGGGCCTGGTACAGAGATAGCAGTATGTTGACCTGTGTTCGGCTCCCCAAAAAGTCGAAAACATCTGTGTTGGTGACATGATCAAAGCTCAATGAACCTTCCGGTTGAAATGATATATATTTAATATTTAAATTATTTCTACTTCCGAACATCCTCATTTTCTTGACGGGGAATATTAAAAGACATTGTGAGGAACAACAAACAGGCAAAACGAATGGAGTTTACACATGCGGAGATTTCTTGTTTTATTACTCGGAAATACGCTAGAACGCATCTCCGGCCATCTACGACCCCTGAAGCTTCCGGGGCCTGGGCCGCCCCTGCACCCTCGCCTATTTGTGCTGTGATAGTGGCTCCTCCAATCACGAATTGCTTCCGCCGTGCCTGAACTTACAGCAGCAGTTAGGGATGTTACTCTGTCTCGTTCCCAGGGATGGGCGATGTCTATTCCAGTTAACGCTTGGTCTGTGCGGTGACTGTTGTTGTAGACTGGGTCGCCCATGTCACCGTCATGAGTGAACATTTATTTGCTAGGTTTGGTTTCCAGGGGTTGTCATCTTCTCCCATTCGGTTGACTGGTGCATTTCGAGAAATGACCAGTTTGGGAATGCTAGTTCCTCAGGCCTCATTTTCCATCTGTTTTCACTGCACTGGGAATATAGTGGTGGCACCCTTAGTTGATGACCTGTTGCTAAGCTTCGATTTCCTCTCAGCCTATGGATGTGTTGTGGATTTTAGAGATAAGGCATTGGTTATTGGAGAAACGAAGGTTTGCATTCTGAATTTTTAGGGAGTGGTGACGCGGGTTCCATTTCGCTCTGCCAGTGACTGTTAGATGGCGAAGCTAGTTGATGGGCAATTGGTGGCACATTTGTTGTATGCGTCTAAAGAGGTTTAGTATGGTGTGTCAGTTTTGTTGGGATATGCTGATGTATGCCATGACGTGTATGTAGTGGTGGCTGTATTGTGTTGGATTTCTGTTTTTTTTGGTCAAATTATCCGATTTGGGTGTTGATTTGATTTTTGTACAGGGTGTTTATTTGTAGTATTGGAGAATTGATAAAACCAAAAAATATATAAAATTCTAGACCAAAATTGTTGATAGTGTATTGTAATGCGCAGTTCGAAACTATTGTTATTCGAAAACTGTGGTTTGCACTGCGGCGTTACAAGTGTAGTCTGCGGAGATCTCTGATGTTTGTCGAAAACTGGTTTGCGCTGTGGCGCAAATTAAGAATTTGTGTATGAGGAGATTCTATTTATGGTACTTTTGAGTTAATTGCCTTTCTGTATGACTCGGTTGAGATTTAATAAATGTGTGGTTTTGTGATTTTTGTTTTGTTAAGCTGTGTGATAGGTCTATGGAAGTATATGTGAGGTGAGGTTTAATTTATGGAGTGACTTGAACGAGATACAGTACAAAAATATGTAGCCATGTTGTTAGATAAGTCGGAGACCTGGGGTTAAGGGAGTTTCTTCTCCTATGTTTTCGCCATGGGGCCATGGCGAGAGTCGTCTCTCAACCATCTTGCAGTACGTGTTATAATTTGTCGTCAATAAGATAAGCACTACGTGGAGAGTGTCTAAATACGGCATGGTTTGGTTATGGTCTCAACTCTTTTTCTATTTCTAGGTCAAAGAATTTTTGTGAGCTTGAGATCTGTGGGGGCTAGCGGTTATTGTTATATTCGTCCTCCACAGGTTATTCCTTCTGGTGGGGTAGCTATTTGCGATGACGTATGTACGCTAGGCCATTGTGCGTGTGGTGCGCACACACGCCGCTGACTGTTCGTGCGTTCGCCCTGGGGGGGGGGGGGGCGCGTCCGTCCATTGGGAATTGTTGGACGCTTGTGAAGACGAGCCTTGAAATTATTTAGGGAGGGAGAATGGGAAGCGTAATTTACTGCCTGGACAACTGGTGGTTCGGAGGCTTGTTGCAGTCCTGTGTTGGATGGTGTTTTTTTGGTATTTCTTGTGTCCATGTAGCTGGCAGGCTGATCTGCGGATTGTACGTTTCAAAACTAAAGTGATCAGTTCCAGTGAGACTGACCACCACAGCGAGATTTGTTTTGTGGATTTGGGAATAGTCATAGGCATAGACAGTCTGTTATCGAGGCTGGACTATATGGATGGTTACCATTTTATTGAAGTTGGGAATTTTTAGGGAGCAGTGTACGTTTGTACATTACTTATTACAGATATTGATACATGTGATATAAGATGAAGAATTTACTTCTTAGTCTTGTATTTTAGCAATTGTTGGCAGCTCTGGGACTGTCATTTCCTGGGACAGGGAAGGGTTCTAGCATTAAGATCTTCGCCTAAAAGAAAACAGAGAAGGGTGTTGTAGAGGTAGCTATCACTCGGGCCCGAAACTGGCCGTATATGCCATGAGATGGCATGATCTCCGGCTAGTTCCGATGAGAACTGTCTCGAGCCGAGTTTGCCCGAAGCTAGAACTCCAGAGCGGTCCGAAGAGGACAGCGCGGACTGAACCCCAGTCGAGGGTTGGGATTCACTGAGACAAGACACGTTATGATTCAGGCGGATGAAGGGAGAATTTTATCGAGGGATATTTTATCTTTTCATTGATTTGAGTGTTGCTAGGCGAGGCACTCTGCTTCATCAAAGGTAAACTCTCTTGTATGTGAAACACATCAATAATTAATGTTTTGAATCTCTTGAACGCCACTAAGCCATTACCTATCTCAAAGCATCAAAGTTACGAAAGGAGCTGAGTGAACTTATCATAGGTACATATGTGGTGTATATATAGATCTAATCAATCTAAGTATAAGTATTGCACAATTAAGACCATGCTACTTTTTCATGGTTAGGTTTGTATTCCATGGAAGCGTCAAGAAACAAAGGAGAAAAATAATCTGTCTGGCTACAATAGTGGAACTAGACGGGCGGCGTTTCAGTAGTATAGAGGTATGAGCAATAGATACCCGAACGACGGACCCATTTTGCCAACCCTACCCATTCTGTTAGCCCTCTGGGGGAGGAGCATTATGGCCCTACCCCCATCAAACTTTTCTAGTCTAACTCCGGAGGGGGGGCGGGGGGGAGATGAGACCCGACACTGCGACTTTGTATTAAGCCTATGTGCATAACCCTCGAGCAGGAGATCATGGGTAAATTCAAAATAGCGCCCATGTGGTATACGAGAAAAGTGATGTTTTCGTCATTTTTCTTCAGAATTCCTGCTTTCCTGCGTGAGTAGTAGGTAAAACACGGGACGACGCGGTTTTTTCGGGCACACGAAAGTGGCGCAGGTTATTTGCCTATGTGAAATGGCTAGAAATGGCAAATCGGGAACCCTCAAATTATGACAGAAGAGTTCCAATCTGGGGGGAGGTAACTCTTGGTTCCCCCTTTTTTTTTTCGCCAGATCGGGCGTGTGTATTCCTCCGCGGTAATGCGGTCTGGCGGTGATGCGATCGCGGAAAAAAGCTTCCGCGGAGAAAA